>JASIRB010002238.1:0-52640 GCA_030323885.1 Branchipolynoe longqiensis
AAATCACAGACAAAAAATAACAATCTTAAGATAATAAAATATTGTTTAAAAATAAATTTTAATGTAGGTGAGGGTGTTAGTTACTTTTCTAGATAGTTGAAACGACATTGCATTTTCCCGAGTAATTTCAAGGAAATATACAACTACCCGGGTCGGGTTTGGATACTAACATCTTTGGTTGAACATCGACAACATTTCCAGTCCCATGAAACCTGTGTCCAGACGAAAGGTGTTAGCTGAACCTACCTTTCATTCCATAGAAAGAGAACCGCTCGCAAAATTCATTTCCCAGGATGTAGAAGACACTGAAGGGATAATTGTTCTTGGGGCGACAGCAGTTCTGAAGGGTAAGCGAAATAATTAAATAATTAGCGAAAAAAGCAGACAGTTCGAAAAATAACACAAAGAGCGAAGAAATGCAGGTTTTAGAATTAGTTACATGTAAGCAATTTGTGTCTAACCAACGCTTGTTAAGTCAAGTAATCCCAGTAATCCCGAAGTAATCACAACTGAGTTGCTAAACTCTCCTGACTTTTGTAACTTAAAGTTGGTCGGTCCGATGGTTTCGAGTTTCTGACATTTTCTGAGATAACATTAGGTTGATCGTTATTATGTATCTTACTTTAGCTTGAAGTAACTTAGTTTAAGTCGCTAACCTTTGAGATATTTGAAGTGCAACCATGCAAAATTAATTTTGACATGCTTGTCAAAAGTCTGACACCATAGCCTTCTGCAGTAACAGGTTCCATTCAATTGCCTCAATGTTCCCTTCTGTGTGGCGGCAAATGTTTAAGTGCACTGGTATCTAAGTTAGATATGTATAATCAAATTTAGATAATTGCTTTGGTTTTGAAAGGTTAGTGTTTTCATCGGAGTATGCAGCTTTAAGACTGAAGCTGACCTTTTGAGCACGTTCCCAACTAAAATTTACTGGTCACTTAGTTGTAACAACATTAATTAACCCAGACGGTTGACGGCCTATGTCACCGTGTAAGATTCCGGCTGATGGCTTACACTAATCTACAATTATTCAAACTCAGGCAGCCTCTTGAGACCACAAAGACCACTGTGTTATCTAAAGAGACCAGGCGCATTTCGATAACTGCTGACTATGGACATACTGGCCAGTGACGTCACTATCACGTGACTCACACATAGGAATGTGCGGGGATTTTCCATACCAGGCGCATTTCGATAACTGCTGACTATGGACATACTGGCCAGTGACGTCACTATCACGTGACTCACACGTAGGAATGTGCGGGGATTTTCCATACCAGGCGCATTTCGATAACTGCTGACTATGGACATACTGGCCAGTGACGTCACTATCACGTGACTCACACGTAGGAATGTGCGGGGATTTTCCATACCAATACATAACTTAGGGTCTGTTCAAAGTTGTCAACATTTCCAGGGTAGTACAAGGAGTACTACTCCCCCCCCTCCTGCCTCGACACTCAAAATAGTACACATCAACATTTGACTACAGACCCAGTTGGAATGGCCGAATGAGTTGAGGTCATGTGATTCGAACCACCAGGTTCAAACCCTGGTTGAGTACCAGGTTCAAACCCTGGTTGAGTCAAACCAAGAACTTGAAAATTTATACTTGTAGCTGTCTAACCTGGCGTTCGGCATTACTAGGAGAGGGCAAGGAGCAGTGGAATCAGATAGACCTATTGTCTGAGATTGAACATTTCCCTGCTTAAAGCTGCATAGTCCGATGAAATATCAAATTTTTTAAACCAAATCAATTATCTAGATTTGATTTGACATATCTAACTTAGATACTGATGCACATATTAAGCATTTGTTTCTGCATAGAAGGCAATACTGAGTCAATTTAACAGAACCTGTTACTGCAGAAGTTTATGGTGTCAGAGTTTTGGCAAGCTTGCCAAAACTAATTTTCCATGTTTGCACCCAAAATATCTCAAAAGTTTACCATTTAAAATAAAAGTAACTTTGAACTAATGTCAAGTAGATACTATTGATCAATCTAGTATATTTATCCCAGAAAATATACAGAAATTCAAAACCATCGGATTATGCAACTTTAATCAACTAACTTATTACTACAACTAAACATAATAGCCGAAAAATATCAACATCTTATTAAACGCTAAAAGTCGTATTTCAGTGACAGCCCCCCCCCCCCCCCTCTCCTTGTCGAACTCTTTGTATGTCCATGAACAAGTTGACAACTTTGGACGGCCCCTTACACGAATTCAAAATATCGGCTTAGAATTGGGACTTTTGTGGCTTACAAAAACAAAACAATCAAGAAAGATCGCTCCCTAGTTTAGCTTCATTTAGGTTCAAAAAGCACTTTGGCTGCTTTAACAAAAGTGGGTCCAGTTTTATACCGGCATATATATCGTGTCTTCCAGCAAGAAAGGGTGGCTTCAATTATTATATATTAGGATATATATCACCTCATACCAATGTGGCTATTCTCATTACTGGTGTGCTTTTATGGTCTTAGTATGCGGAGTGACTCTTGTCACTATACCGTGATTTTAGAACACCCTTCTGTCGCCATGGTACCGGGACAATAGCGGCATCCTCTATTATATGTGCAGCGTCTATGACTTGGGCAGGGCATGCTCTCCTACATGTGGTCTTTATGGCGGCTCTTAGTTGGTTGTTCGAGTTTGACGTCTTAGCAACATCTAAGGTCATCAGGACAAGTACCGACTTGTGACAGTGCACACTCATGGTGACTTTATAGTCCTGCCCCACTGGGGAAATCAGGCCACCAGCACCATGACCTGATATCCCACTCAGTAACATTATCCTGACACTGACCTAACCAGTCCTTGCCCTATCCTATTATTGCCGAGCACCAGGCTAGGAAGCGACAAGTATCAATTTATAAGTCATTCGTTTGATTCGACCAAGAACCGAACTGCCGATCTCCCGCATGCGAGGCCCGCGCCCAGTTTATGGCAGCTATAGTTGCATGTTGCTTCTGACATTCAGGTTGCACTCACCCCGACACGGCCACCTGCCTTTCCGCTGGCCTTAGACGGCGCGTCTATAAGACGCGAATCTACAGGAGAAACAGCACACATTACATGGTTTACAAGCTACACACAAACTAATATTAGTGCACATCTATTGAGCAAAATCGCATAGTCTGATGGTTCGGAGTTATTACCATATTTTTTAGATAAATACATGAGGGCCATCATTATAACATACTTTACTTTTAATTTGAAATAACTTTTACTTTAATTTAAAGGATATATACAAATATTTAAAGTGAAAAGGTGTTAAATTAATTTTTGCGTGCACGTTTACAAGATGTAATAACCTTCAGAGGTGGCAAGTTCTTTCAAATTTAAATTGACTTAGTATTCCTTTTATGCAGTACAAAGTCATTCGAACAGAATTCCACAAAAATAGCCAATTGGTTGTGTAAAGGTGGCATTTACTATACACAATTATAATAGTCCATGCGGGAGGGCAGGTTGATTTAAAAGGTACATTCAACTTCAACTTGTCACTTGGAATACCATGGCAAATTGTTCTTTTTGATCTTAGAAGTTATAACAATAAATACTATATAAACAGAACCAACATGGTTTCTTCTTAAATAAAATTTCCAGAAAGGGATTATCTTTTAAGAGGGAGGGGAGAAAGATGATTAGGACTTCAAAATCAATATTCGGGAAATTCTGAAAGGCCCTTTGAAATATGGAAGTGGGTTATTTTTTTTATCTTTCGGACATAATTATTCGGGTTGCGAGTAGCTGGGAAAAGCTGAGTGTCCATATACAAGGTTAACATTTATTGTAAGCAAAATTGTCAAAATATGGAATAAACCTACCCTCAATATTCATATTGATGTTATTTTTGGTGAAGTGTGGATATATCACCGACCCTTTCCTCGGTCAGTCACTTCCTTCATACATCATCACTTCGGTGTCAAGTGTCTGCAAGTAGACATCAATACTTAACTATTCTCATCATAGTGTAATGTATTGTAACAACCAGTTAATACAGCAAGTTATAGTGATGTTATTGGAAGAAAATCCCCATGTTCTATCTAAATCTAAGGTTCCAAATGCGCGCAATGCGGGGTGCGAATGCGTATGCGTATGCGGCATAGATACCATTTTTAAGATGTTTAGCTCCAAATTTGTGAAAGAGAGTCAAAGTTCCTGTTTGGTCTATGGCAAATGGAGCAGCATTGTCATTGTCATTCGCACTGATCGGTCCGTAGGGCGATCCACTTGCCGCATTCGCATTCGTATCCGGACATATGGAAGCACCACAGTGCATTTACATTCCTATTTACATGCGTTTCTTTTTTTTCTTTTTTTGTGACAAGTTTTTTATTCTGCCCATAACGTATAAACACCCGTGAGGGTGCTTGTTTTCAACGCTGGACAGCTGTGATACTGGATTGGTCTGGTCCCGCATTCAGGAGTCTTTACCTGATCTTTCTCGGGCCAACCGTTGCGGTTTTGGGTGTTAGTAGTTTCTATATTAGTTTTCTTTTATTTTTCAAGTTTGTTCCTAACCTGTATATGATAACTTAACCTACTATGAACATCTATGCAGATGACATACAGGCCTGTGGGAGAGGATCCCATCCCATTGTGGTTTGTTACAGCATCCTTTCACCCATGCCCTGTCCTTAGATAGTACACCAGTGTGCCAGAACACCCCTGGACCCTTCAGGACTGCAACGAGGTGGGATGGCTGTGTTGCATGGTTAGCCATTTTGTATTTCAGGGTGATTCGGATGCATGACCATGGCCTGCCTGGTTCTGCTTTGGTTTGTCCCAGTACACATACCCAGACGGACTGCGCCCTATGGTGATAGTCATTTTGAATTCCTTAGTACTATAGGGCTAGTTTCCGTATTTGTAATATCTACCATCTTTTCTAGCCGGACTTTTGCTTTTGTGCCAGAACACAGCAAGCAGTGACTGTGCCCACGATCAGGTGAGATATTGTTTCTTCAGTAGGTGGTTGTGTATTATGTTTTCTTTAAGGACCTTTTATAGTGGTCCATGCTTTCGATTGCCCGTTGTTGTGTGGGTTGATTATTCCAGGCATGTGCCGCCATGGCCAGTACACTTTTCTCATAAATTTTGGTGTTACTTATTGCTGTCAGTAGCACTGGGGCTGCCATTTGCCTGGTGTTCCTACGGGAGGTTGCTGTGTAGCCTGGTTTTGTGGTGTAATGGTGTGCCAGTATTTTGAGGTGCATTTCCCTTCTACTCGTTAGTAGTGTTGCATTGCATTTTTTGTGTAATTCACACGGCAGCTACCCAGCTTTGGTCTTTCGAACCATCAGTGTATATGGAGAGGTGGTCTGCAAACTGGCCTTGAATCTCTGCATGCGGTCCTTGGTACTCAAGTGGATGTGTCCCAGACTTCCTCAGTTCCGTGAGTCGGAGGATAACCGATGGCTTTCTCAACGACCACGGGGGATGTTCTGGGACTTTTGCATCCTCCAACACTTCCAAATCCATGCCCAAGGCCTCCAAATGAGGTTTCATTTGGAGCCTCAGTGGCCGGATGTAATTTGGCCTGGCTTCATACCTGGATTCGTCATGTTGCTTGAATAGACAATTGTGTGCAGGATTCAATAGTTTTTATCTTGACTACATATTACATGGCCAGTTTGATTCTCCTGTTGTTAAAGTTGCAAGGTCCGATGGCAGATGAATTTTTGTCTTATTTTTTAGATAAATATATCAAATTGATCATTACAGGCTACTAATCATAAGTCCGGAGTGATTTTGATTAAAGATGATTAGTTTTGAAGTAATTTGAGCTGAAAGAACCAAAAATAATGTTGACAAGCTTGCCAAAAGTCCTGTGGCTATGACCCAGATGGTCATCTCGCGGTGACCACGTGATGTGAGATGACCTACTAATCCTGGAACTTGACAGGACTAGGTAGGTATTTCTGTTTGGGATGGGAACATTTTAACCAAATATAATGTGTCTGGTGTGTCTGTCTGTGTGTGTCTGTCTATGTCTGTGTGTGTCTATCTGTGTGTGTATGTGTATGTATGTGTGTGTCTGTCTCTGTCAATGTTTCTGTGTATGTCTGTTTCTGTGTGTGTATGTCTCTGTGTATGTCTGTGTGTGTCTGTCTGTGTGTGTCTGTATGTGTGTGTGTATATGTGTGTCTGCCGGTCTGTGTGCATCTGTCTATGTGTCTCTGTCTGTGTGTGTGTCTCTCTCTGCAAAGTCAGGTCGGGTGTATGTATGTCTGTGTATGTCGGGTGTGTGCATGTCTGTGTGTTTCTGTGTCTGTGTGTGCTGTCTCTGCATGACTGTCTGTGTGTGTCTATATGGGTCACTCTCCTGAAAACTGGTCAGCATGGGATGGGATTTTAAAATATCAATACAAAAACTTCCTACTTATTTTTTTCCTTATACTTTTCATATTCATATTCAGATTTGATGAAAGAAATAAGGGAAATAAAATAAACTGTGTGCAACTTTGGTCCTTTTAGTTATGAAGTGTTTTTGTACAAAAAAAACACATTTTACAGTCAGCCATTTGTAACATGGCATATGGGACCTGGTTGAATCCTTATTAACATCTTGTATTGCATTGATATATCAAGCAAAACAGTTCCCAATTCAAAAAGGAAGTATTTATTAACATGTATGCATGCTTCAATTTAAAAAAAAAATGTTGATGTCTTCAGAAATAACATTACAAATTTCCATCCCCACTCTGACCTGGACAGCACCCTCAGAATATCCAGCGCTTTCAGGCATCTTGTTTTCAGGTACTTTATATGTGGCACAAAAGACAGTTTCTCCCTTGGAAGTAACCCTTCCTGATTCCAGCGTTAACGCTGGCCCCCCTTGGGTAGCTCAAATCCACTATGACCCGGCACTCGTCGGTGTTTTTCTTTGGCCGGGTCATCAGAGGGCTGGTCTGGGCCCATGGTGTAAATGAGGTGGTGGTGAACGGGCCAAGGAGTGCGCCCACCCCCACTTCCTTGCGCACATACTGGCGGATGCAATATGTCTGGTTGGTGTCTTCCGTATGATTCGCTGTGGCCGGGATTGGTGGTTCGTCAGCCGTATAATCGACTGGCCACCCAAACTCAAGGAAGTCTATGAGCTCTCTGTCGTGATAGTTCTTGCGGTACTTCCTCCAGGCTGGTATGTTCAGGTCGGAGGGGATGGGGATCCTTGCTGCGACGTGGTTAGGGAGGCCCGTGGCTCGGACTTGGTTATAGATGTTCATGAATGGGTGGTTGTCCCATGCCTGTGTGACCGTTGTAGGCCAGATCTTGAGTATAGTGGATCGGTAGGTTATAGGGGTGTGTGGTGGGTCGTAGGGTGGTGCTGGCTCGGTGGTGGGGTCGGCCAGTGCCTCATCGACGTCCTCCTCTGCCTGTGCCCGGTGGTCGAGGGTAAGTAGGGCGTCAGGTTGTTCACCCTCGGTTGTTGTGTGCGGAGTGGGGCGGCTGGAGGGGCGAGGAGGTGGAGCAGTGGTGGGGCGAAACCGTGCTGTTTTGGTTTCCTCCCAGTGGCATTCTGCGTCCGTAGTTGTGGAGCCAGGTGGTGGTGGGTCAGGCTGGTCTTTTGTTGTCCTTTATCAGGGTGGTAGGGCGGTTTCCTGTGCCGGCACTATGGAAGGTTCCGTGAGTGGTTGGGGGAATGTTGGGGGAGGTGGTAAGTGGGTGGCTTCGTTTGGTGTGTCGGGGGTAGTGGATGGTTGAGGCCGCGACGGGCCGGCGTCTTCTGGGGAGGCTGGCTCCGTGTGGCCGGTTGTTGATTTGTTGTTGGGCTGTGAGGCGGCTGCCTTTGGTCGCGCCGGTTCGGTCGGGTTTGTTGGGGTATCAGGTGTCCGCGGCGGAAGGTCTTTGGTGTGTGCAGTGGCCCTGTGTCAGGTATTGTGTGTGGAGTGTGCGCTGGATGCGCACCTGGTGGGTGGGGTGCGCCTGTGTTACTGTCCGTCATGTGGTTCTGATGCGGACTGTTGGTGAGGGTTTGGCGCAGGGGTTTTAGTAGTGCTTTGTTCGTTATGGTGTATTTCGCTTAGTGGTGTAAGTTTCTTGGTGGTCTGTTTAGGGGTGGTTCTTGCGCAGACTTGGGTTATCCTGTCCGTTTGTTCGGCCTGGTTTGGGCCGTTTAGCAAAAATCCTGTTTTTATGCCGTATTTTCAGTGGCTGCACCTTGTGCTCGTCTCTCAATTTGCCGCTTTTTGTTGTTGCATTCTGTTTCTTTATGCAGGTTTGCCCTGCGGTACTTGTTAATGCACCATGCGCACAGGTGGGCGAAACGTTCTGCCCCAGTTCCATGTGAGCTGGTGAACCCGCAGTCTTGTCCCGTGTTCCAGCGATGGCACGGGCGACCATCGGATTCGTAGCTGAATTCGGGCCATCTGTATTGTTGATATCCGGGTGTTGAGGCGGTCTCTGCTTTGTGGTTCTGGCCGTCACCCGTGCGTGGGGGAGGCGAGCGTTGAGCCCGTCTGGCTGTTGTAGAGCGTTTCTGTGCCTGTATGCTTCTCAGTCTGGTGAGGCATGCATCTCGCTATATGTCTTTTATTGCTGTGGGGTCTCTCCATGCTCTCGGGAGCCTGCCGTCATCGATCATGTTAAAGATCCTTTCGGACCATGCGAGGCAGGTCTCCCAGTGGGTCGATCCAGCTCGTGGGGACCGTGGGATCCTTTGCCATCCTGTGTATGGCCGACAGATCCTCGAGCCATGTGCTCTCGCCTTGCCCCACCTTTCCCTTCTGTTCTGATATGAACTTAGATGTTGCTAGGACGTAAAACAACAACAAACAAACAAACAAACAACAAACGTCTCGGTCAGTGTTCGTTGTAGGGCAGCCATCTGTGCGGTTGGATCAATCATTTCCTTTGCGGCGGTTGGTGCTGGCGCCTCGGTTCGTGGGGCTTGGGTAGCTGTGGTGAGGGGCCTGCCCCGGGTGCGTGGGGTTGGTGCTGCGTCCACCCGGACGGCCGGTGGTGCCGGGTCGGCCGGGGCCAGTGCAGATGGGGGCCGTCCGTCTGGTCGGATGTGTCTGTGTTGCGCCTCGTGTGTTTCGTTGTGCATGGCATTATTGCTTTTGAGGTGTGGAGGCTTTACTCACGGTGTGTTGGGTGTCGGTTGGTGAGCTGACCGGCTGGTGTGCTGAGGCTGATATGGCAGAAGGCCGGTCGCGCATCGTGTTGTGGTGTTGTCCGTGGGCTAGCCGGTTGACGGTGCCGGTTTATGGGCCGTGGTTTATGGAGGGCTAGCCGGGTGGGCGTTTTTAGTGCAGGGGTGATGGTGGCCGGGAGCCGTGTGCAGGCCGTGCGCAGGCAGGCGCCGCCCCGATGGTTGGTTGCTGTGTTGTTTTAGCTGTTTTGAGGGCCTGAAGCATGTCATCTATGCTCTCGAGCAGGATCGCGATGGTGTTTTCATCAAAGTCCATGAAATAGCGATTGCTGCTCGTCAGCAGAGTCCTTCCATCAGGATTAACTGTTTCTGCTGACGGCGTTGCACTTCCCTGGATGTCATACCGCTTGCTACTGACATCCCCAGCAAAGTCATCTCCTCCAGACCGAGTCCATAGGGCGATCTTTATACCAAGTTTTGCTCCTGCTCCTCTAACACCCTCCACAAAAACTTGATTCCCCAGCGGTAGGTTGGCGGCATCAACATGCGAAACATCAATTCCCGGGGGAATAACTAAGAATGAAGCGATCTTGCGACGCTTCTTACACCTCAGCCAATTATCCCCCTCCTCCTCCTCCTCATTCTTCTTCTTCTTCTTCTTCAACTCAATTTTCCGACTCTTGAAGGTCTCGACTCCATCCTCAAGTATAGAGGGAGAGGGAGAGGGGGAGGGAACGATAATTGTTAACTCCCCCTCCTCTTCTTCCATCCCCTCACTATCTGAGGAGGAATACATACTCGTTCTCTTGAGA
Source organism: Branchipolynoe longqiensis (assembly GCA_030323885.1). Taxonomy (NCBI): domain Eukaryota; kingdom Metazoa; phylum Annelida; class Polychaeta; order Phyllodocida; family Polynoidae; genus Branchipolynoe; species Branchipolynoe longqiensis. The sequence goes on from JASIRB010002238.1 coordinate 9,918, forward strand.
TTGATAGCTCTCGTTAGTTCAAGTGACATATCCACTGCTGACGATGCGACTGATGATGATGGAAACGTTATCGGATTCGATCTCGGACGCTTCAGAATGCCCTTCTGCATGAACATGGTGAAAGGTGAACTGATGACAGTAAGCTGGAGCTCAGCAGGTTTTATATGCAGCGTCAAATTCGGTGATATGGAAATGAGGAGTATTCAAATCAAATGGGGTGGGCCTTCTTTTGGGTGGGAAGGGGTGGAGATGACTGGGTAGGTGGGAGGGGGAGATGGAAGGGGGGAGAGAGGGAGTGGGGGAATGTCAACTCATTTTCCTCAATCATCATACTCTTCCATCCAAAAAATGGCCATTTCCAATGCATTCCATATGAAAGTAGTCGCACCTGGTTAAAGGCAAATGAAATCTCCTTAAAAAATTAAACTTTATTTGGTAGTAAAATACAGGAAAAGTATCTATGTGCGTAGTTAAGAGTGCAAGAAATTAGATTATTATATTGAAAAGTGTCTGTGAGTTGTGGAAAATATTCACCACTAGTTCTATAAAAAACTCCAATCCCGCTACAATGAACTATAATATGAATGCATGCTCTATTCACATCTAATTGATCTCCTGGGGGGCGAGATTGAACATGTGAAGAAGAAGGAGAAGAAGAATGATATAAAATGATATAATCAATATCGTGATTCTTTATCAATTGTTCAAAATCCTGCAATGCGGTAAGCAGGGGAAGGAGTTGTTTAGGTAGAGAATGAAATCTGTTTTCCTTCCAGACAGCAATGAAGTCGTGAATATGATATTCATTCAAAGGAATACGAATACTTTGTATATTCCTATATCTTGTTAAATCCTCCATCAATGTGTGATCAGTGTCGTGCAAAATAGATTGTATAACATCTCCTAATGAAGAAGGCATTATGACTGTAATGGTGACGTCATCATTCCAGTTAAACAGAGGTTAAATCAGTCAAAACAAAAAAACAAAAAAAACAAAAAAAAAACAGATAACCATCCTGCAACCAGAAACATGATGTCATCAATCCAGTCAAAAAAGGTCAAATGAGTTCAACCTGTCCATCCTGCAAGCGAAGGTCAAATGAGTTCAATCAAAAACAGATGGCCGTCCTGCAAGGTAGAACAGTGACGTCATCATTCCAGTCAAAAAGGTCAAATGAGTTCACACTAAAATCCTGCAAACATGCAATGGGTAGAACCTGAACAGTGAAGTCATCATTCCAGTCAAAAAGGTCAAATGAGTTCAACCTGAACAGTGACGTCATCATTCCAGTCAAAAAGGTCAAATGAGTTCAACCTAAAATCCTACAAACATGCAATGGGTCATCTAAGGTCACTGATGCCCATTGTCCTGCGCTGCAAACATGCAACGGGTCATCTAAGGTCATTGTACCGCGTCGGTCCTCTGATGTGGGACGATTACGTAATATGGACCCATATCGGTCCTCTCTATACTACTTGTATGTCATCTGCGTAGATGTACATAGTAGGCCAAGTTATCATATACAGGTTAGGAAAAAACTTGAAAATTAAAAAAAAAACTAATATAGAAACTACTAACACCCAAAACCGCAAAGGTTGGCCCGAGAAAGATCAGGTAAAGACTCCTGAGTGCGGGACCAGACCAATCTAGTACCACAGCTGTCCAGCGTTGAAAACAAGCACCCTCGCGGGAGCTTATACATTATGGGCAGAATAAAAAACTTGTCACCAAAAAAAAAGACAAAAAAAAGATGCATAATGAGCTATATCCTATACCAATACTCCCACTCATTGGCAAAATCATTGAACAGACAATCCATGACCAGATGAAGACCTTCTTAGAAGAGACTAACGACTTGGCTCTCCAACAAACTGGTTTTTAGAAAAGATAGGTCCACCACCATGGCCACTTCAATGCTAAATGAACTGTTTCTCAACTCGGATAGAGGGGAACGTGCAGTACAAAGGATTTGATCATATAATACTACTTCTGAAGATACAAAGTGCTGGCCTGGGGGAAAGGTCCTGCAAGTTCTTTGCCTATTATTTGTCAAATAGAAAGCAGATTACTCAAATAAACAGCACTTCTACTGCGAGATTTGTAACAACTGGAGTCACATAGGAGCGATTTCACATCCTTGTATTCATAAATGAGTTTCAATTAGTATCCAATAAATCATTGTAGTCACTCTTTGCAGGTGATGTGACATTGACTTTGAACAGGAAACCACTAGAGTTCAAGTGGTGCAAGCCAGAGCCAGTACTTGGTGTAATGAGAACAAACTAATCCTACAAATGAACAAATCTGAATACATCATTTTTGGAACAAAGCATGTGAAATCAAGAGCTCAAGAAATGGTACTACATTAAATGCATCCCACCAACTATCCAGACTGAACCATCAACTTAATTGCGATCAAAATAACCAATATTTGATTACAATGACCTAATATATGGTCTTCTGACAAATCAACAACACACTAAACTGCAGAGAACACAAATAATGCATGTTAACGTAACATGGCTAATTCGTGGGGCAGAGACGGCCCCTCCCCCTACTGAACAATCTGACCCCACATGCCTCCAGGGGAGAGAACACCCATACCCACAGCGCTGATGGCGCCACCTAGCGCTAAGGAGGAATCTCCTCCACCCGGCCACAGGAGGAGGCCCCCCCTCCCCTACCACCAAAAGCACCACGTGACCAGTTCGAATCCAAACCTCCTCCACGGCCACACAACTCCTCCAGCTGCCGTTCGGATAACTCCACCAGCTAACTTCACGCCACGCAACGTAACGTCAAGCAACGGATAACATGCCGACCCCATGCAAATCAGCATGGAACGCAACAAAGAAAGGCAACAAAAACAATGTGCCAAAGGGGCGAGGACGCCCGAGGACGAACAACCAAGGTGGGAACGGAACGACGAGCAAAACAACTGACACGCATGACATGCCCGACACGAACAACACAGCACGGCCATCGCTGTCGGCTCCACCACTGTCACAACAGCTGTCACAACCGCCACCATAACCCACGGCAGGCCCCAGCGGCCTCGGTGACGGCCTCTTGGAGGCAATACAGGCACTCATGACTAACCAGATGCAGGATCTACGCACGGACATATTAGCAACAGTGGATGCCAGACTGGACACTAACACGGGACCTAACAGACGAACACCAGAGGTGCTGCCACGTGGCATGGCCGGCCAGGCACTAACGGCCGGGCCGCCAGCTGGGGCCGCTACCTCCAACCAACTGACGCTTCCTCTGACACCACGTGCGGTGGCGATTGATGCCGCGTACAACCAACCCCCGCCTCCCCTCCCAGTACATGCCGCCACAAACAATGCCATGCACTTCAGTGATGCCTACACGGAGGACCGTGACATACTGGCGGGGTACGGCCAATACGCGACACCGGAATACGAGAGAAACACTGACCGTACGGACGCCATCAACGATCTCCTCGCTGCGGCCGGATCAGCACTCGGCCGCAAACGAGGTAAGCCCAAATTCCTTCCCCACCTCTATGTAATTCGTGGTACAAAGCGGGAGAAGGTGGGCCTGGGTGAAGCCACATGGCTCGAGTATTGTGCGGCACTCTTCAGGATGGGGAAGGATGCAGCAGTCCCCCAGCTATGGAAAGTGCCCATCCTGGAGCACCATCACCAACTCATGACCATGGCCTCTACCTGGGACTGGAACGCCTGCAGGCAATGGTCTGAGCAGGTGTTCGACATGATAGAGGATGGCCGCCTACCACACGGGTGGGCCGACCAGTACGCAATCAAGGATGTCCAAAGGGACGCGTGTGTACTCGGCACCCGCATACCCACGAAGCAGACACAACGCCCTACCCACAGTGCCGGGAAAAGTAACGCGTATGCGACGAACAACACCGGTGAGGCAAAAACGGAGTTTAATAAAGAGACAGACGGGAAGCCGTGCCACGTCTGGAACTGGGGCAACGACTGCGGCTTCACAGCATCACACGGGCAGCACCCCGACCGTAAGGCGCACATATGTGCCTGGTGCGCTAATAAATACCATAGGTCGAACAATCATCAGGAGCGCGCATGCATGAACAAGAAACGGTTCATGGACAGGAAAACCCCATCCAGCACAGATACTGGCAGTCAGCAGACCAACCAAGTTTTTTGCTGAGCGGCTCCGCCCCCCCAGACACTGGCATGGATGAGGAGCCTGACCACACCACAAACCATGACGAACACGAGACGGTATGTAAATACACCAGTAGCCACACCCCACTAGACGAAGACAGCCCCGACGGCAGTACTACCAGCTGCGGGACACGCCCCACCCCTGACCCTGACAGTGCATTCTGTGATTGCGACCCGGGTGGGTACTGTAATATATGTGACCGTACTGGCAGTGGCATCAGTGGTGACCCCGCCCATGGCACCCAACCCCAGGTGGTACCCGCCATGGACATAATGAACTGTGTGTGCGCCGACGAGTCGGACTGCACGATCTGCAACGGCAGTGCGGACACTACAGACGGAGACAGTGCGGATGGGATGGACGTACGCCACCCCGACAGCCACCATAGGCCCCCCGAATACATCCCTAGCAGTGTGCCCCACCGGATCGACCTCTCCGCTTGCATATGCGCGGACGAGTCAGACTGTAGTGTATGCAACGATGGGGCGATTGAGTCATATGGTAGCGATGAAGACAGTGACACTGGCAAAGGCCACGCCGCCATGGCAGCCGATAACAGCGGGAGAGGCAGGAAGCGGCCATGGGCATGTAGCGGTGGGACTTACAAAACACACTGTGATGACACCAACATAGGTTACGGCGACGAACCACCAGGTGGCGGCACTGGCCACCATACCCGATCGGCCATGGCCGCCGTCATGCCCACCATAACACCGGTGGCACCACCATCCAAGATGGCGGCGGCGCAAACAACAACAACAACAGTCGGCCATGTGGGATGGGCCCGGGACACGCCCACCCCCACGCCAGCCACGCCCAACCCCACACCAGCCACACCCACACTGATGCAGGCGACAACATGGATGACCACACTCACGTGGAAGCACACCATGCAGCCAATAGGCACAAGGCATCAACAGGCACACAAGGCTCCCGGAATGGCCACCACGACACTGGAGACACCGACAGAGGCTACACCACCCTCCCCATAGTGTCACCCCGACAATACCGCAATACCCTCGACGCCATCTGGCCACGCCCACTCCACGACCAATGGGGCCGCCACGCTGACTACCTCGCGATATACAACAAGGTCCGCCGTACAGCCGTACCCAACTACATGGGTGCCAGGATACCCATTCCATCAGGCCTCGACATCCCACAATGGAGGAGAATGCTCGCCGACTACCATGATAATGAGATAGTCGACTACTTGGAGTTTGGCTGGCCGGCGGACTACACCGCGGACACGCCCCCCACCCCAACCGCGACTAACCATGCCAAGGATGACGCACAGCTCGACGCCATAAGGGCCTACATAGCCACGGAGATAGCCCATGGCGCCATCATTGGCCCCTTCCAGGACCCCCCCTTCACCCCCTGGAACCAGGTCAGTCCCATCATGACCCGCCCAAAGAAAAACACCACTGACAGACGCGTCATCGTCGACCTCAGCTGGCCAAGAGGATGCAGTGTAAACTCGGGCATAAAGAAGGGGTACTATCAAGGCCGCCCATGCACTTACAGCCTCCCCGGGATAATGGATGCAGCGGATGAGGTGGCTCGCCTGGGAAAGGGGGCCTATGCCTGGGGAGCCGACCTCGCCAGGGCCTACAGGCAACTCAGGACCTGCCCCCTCTCCACCCCCTGCTTGGTATCGCCATTGATGGCAAATACTACACCGACGTCGCCCCACCATTCGGGTGCCGCACGTCATCGATGGCCTGTGCTAGGACAACCAGCGCAGTCGTATACCTTCTCAGGAAGAGAGGCCATGTCGCATACTGCTACCTCGATGACTTCGTGGGCGTGGCACCCACGAGGCAAGAAGCGGAGAGGGCATACCGAGACTGCCTATCAATCACGGCCGAGCTTGGCCTAGCACTCTCCCCAGGCAAGTGCACACCACCCACGAAGACCATAGAATGGCTCGGATTTGTCATAGACATTAATAAAATGCAAGTGACAATACCAGACGACAAGCTTGAAGACACTCTCGTCGAGTGCGAGAAGTGGGCCGCGCCCAGACAAGCCTCCAGGAAAGACATCCAGAAGCTTGCGGGCAGCCTACAGCACATAGCAAAATGTGTTACCCCAGCCAGACGATTTATGGCAAGAATACACGAAGCGCTCCGCCAAACTCCATTCACTGGGAACCACCACATGCCAGACGACCTCCGGACCGACATCAACTGGTTCCTGGAGTATGCGAAGTGCTCCAATGGCCTGGTTCTCCTCCCAAGTGACCCCAAGACCCCCTGGGTGATCGAATGTGATTCCTCACTCGAAGGGGGCGGGGCATACTCCCCCAAAGAGTACTATGGGCATCGGTATCCAGAAGCTCTCAAGAGCAGCACCACAAACATCGCCCACCTCGAGGCCATCAACCTCGTGGTAGCCCTCAAGGCCCTTGCCCCCCCACACCCTGACAGGTACCACATTGTCATCAACACCGACAATGCTGCAAGCCAGCAGGTACTGGACAGTGGCACAGGTCGTGACAAGACACTCACAGCATGTGCACGTGAGATATGGCTCTTTGCCGCCACCAACTCCTGCGAGGTTCAGATATGCCACAAGCCTGGACGCGAACTCGTCCTGGCAGATGCCCTGAGCAGGCGTGCCACAGAACCCAAGGCTCGGGCCATCGCGGCCGCCCTCTGCCGCGAACTAGCAATATCTGAGATCACTGTAAACTTCGACAATGTACTCACCGCAGGACTATAGATAACCTGGAAAGCTCACACACATTTGCTTCTCTCTTCCCAGGTTACACAGACAAACAACACGAGCGAATCCTCCAGGTGTACTTCGCGGGACTGACCATGGGTACCTGGAGGAACAAGTCGGTGCAGGCAACACGATACAAGAACTTCATGAACCAGCACAGCAACAACCCGCTGGAGCCCACACAATACGACATACTTGCCTACATAGTGCACCTTAAAGAAAGCCTTGCAACGCCAGGAGCCACTCTCAACTACCTGAGCGGGGCAAAAACCTGGGTCCAGTTATTCGGAGGTGATATATCTGCATTTAGCACTTACTCCGTTGCCCTGATGAAGCGAGGCTTGCAACGCCTAACACCCCACACACCCCAACAGGCACCGCCCCTGACACCGGCCGAGCTCCGCCAAGTGGTCCAATACCTCTCCACGGCAGGACCCGCAGCACTAGTACTGAAGGCAGCACTCCTAATAGGGTACAACACACTCCTCCGCCAGGGAAATCTCGCACACACGGGAGCGTCGACCGACCCAGGCCATGCTCTACAGATGCAAGACATCCTACCCTCCCCAACTGGTCTCGATATCACTGTGCGCTCCACTAAGACCAGATGGAGGGCACACCAGGCATACAGGGTGCTAGTCTCCGCCATTCCTGGCTCCCCCTGCTGCCCCCTGGCAGCCTGGGTGGCCTATGTCACCTACCAACGACCACGCCCCCACGGACCGGCATTCATCGTGGTGGGCGGGGCACCCCTCCTGACAGCAGCTCTCCTGGGAGCCCTCCGGATGGCACTTGCAGCGTCTGGGAACCCTCAGGCTGCCCACTACACCCTCCACAGCCTCAGGAGAGGGGGAGCCCAGGCCTGCGCAGCATCCGGTGCGTCCCTCGAGGAAGTCATGGAGCTGGGGACGTGGTCCTCAGCTTCCGTTCACACCTACCTGCCCAGGAGACAGATCACCACCGGACCACGAGCCCTCTCCACCCTACTTGGTTAAGGGCTCGACTCCGGCCCAGGACCACCATCACTGGGACCATAACCCCGAGGGGACGTGACGAACATAAAACACACCGACTAGCACCCACAAATGTCAAACCTGAATGTAACGAGATGAAATGAAAAAATAAATACCACTGTATGGAATTCTGTCTCTGCCCTTAGTGAATTATGCATGTTAACGTAACATGGCTAATTCGCGGGGCGGAGACGGCCCCTCCCCCTACTGAACAATCCGACCCCACATGCCTCCAGGGGAGAGAACACCCATACCCACAGCGCTGATGGCGCCACCTAGCGCTAAGGAGGAACCTCCTCCACCCGGCCACAGGAGGAGGCCCCCCCTCCCCTACCGCCAAAAGCACCACGTGACCAGTTCGAATCCAAACCGCCTCCACGGCCACACAACTCCTCCAGCTGCCGTTCGGATAACTCCACCAGCTAACTTTCCGCCTCCACGACATCGTCCTCCTCGCGCCGCCACCACACCCACCCACCCACACCTCAACCAAAGAGTAACGGGAAGGGTTAAGGGCTCTACTCCGGCCCAGGACCACCATCACTGGGACCATAACCCCGAGGGGACGTGACGAACATAAAACACACCGACTAGCACCCACAAATGTCAAACCTGAATGTAACGAGATGAAATGAAAAAATAAATACCACTGTATGGAATTCTGTCTCTGCCCTTAGTGAATTAGAGCATTCAGAACGGTCTTCAGAGGAAAATCACTATCAGTAAGCGAAATGGATGAGAGAGCCAATGTCACCTTCCTCAACCAAAGGAAGGGTAATCGTCATGAACAAAATATGTAGCAAGTTCCTATTTAATTGTTCATTTGATAGGCCAATGTATAATATTTTCTGATTGGCTATGCTCAAGAAATATATAATCTGAGTGGTTAGCTGTTTCATGACCCATCATTATAAAAAAAGAAATTGGAATCTATCACTTTTTCTGTAGTTCAAACAATAAACCATAATGTCAAACGTACCACTGCATTGTGTTCCTGTCCAGCCTGCTACACATCCACATGTGTATTGGTTGACACCATCGTTACATGTCCCACCGTTTTGACATGGGGTTGAAGCACACTAATTCACATTCACTATAATACATAAAGTGACATGTTTTAAATGGATATAACAAAGAAAACAAACTCAGTTCCATTTAGTAAAGTTGATTTGATTCAGTTCATGTGTCGTATGACACAGCCATTAGAAAGAAGGCAGAGGAGCACAGCTTCACCACCTTCTCTGAGGACTTCCCAGGGGGCGAGCGTCATCCACTACGGCTCGCAGCAGGTGCATGAGAAGGGACTGGAATAATGAATAATGTTGCTACTGAAATGTTGATAAACAAGGTCGTGTGTATAGTGCCAATGTTAGCACTGTTGATAAACATGTTTTCCTTGCAGCAGATGATGCTGTTGTAGGCACAACCAACGCCAAGTGATGTAATACCATTAAAACTAACCAGCCACCCATGATAAATTTGTCTTTGTTAATCTGCTCCTTGCTCGCTGTCCCTGTTGTTGTTGTCTCTACTGATCCCCTCTCACTGCCCTTACTCCTCCCACCCTCTCCCCTCCTATCCACTGTCACTGCTGCTACTCCCTGTCACTGTCACTGACACTCTACCTTCAACCCAACTTCTCACAACTCCACTCCTGTCTACTACTGCCTCGCCCTCACTACCCTCACTGTCACAACCCTCTTCCACTTAACGACTCCCTCCCCCAACCCACATTCCTACGACTCCTCTCCTTCCCATAACTCTCTCCCCTTCTCACTACCCCACTACCCCACTGTCACTAGCCCCCACTACTCTCATACTTGACTAAGCACTACCCTCGCCACCCCCTCACCAGCTACTCACCACTATCTCTCTCCACCCTCCCATTTTTCCGTCATTTGATTATTACTGATTGATTAGCTGCCTATTGACTCCTGATAGCTCTCATCCCTGATCCCTAATTGGGCACTACTCCCATTTTGATTGGCCAGGTCTAAAGGACTACTGACTGACTGGTGGAGTGATGATTGATTTTGATCAGGGATGTAATACTGATATATTATTATATATCAGTATTACATCAAAATAATATGTAATATTGCGCCACATACCTGGAGCAATATTACACAAGCCTATTACTTGGCCAGTATTCAGAGGACTCAACTGACCTTAGATGACCCATTGCATGTTTGCAGGATTTTAGTTTGAACTCATTTGACCTTTTTGACTGGAATGATGACATCACTGTTCAGGTTGAACTCATTTGACCTTTTTGACTGGAATGATGACGTCACTGTTCAGGTTCTACCCATTGCATGTTTGTAGGATTTTAGGTTGAACTCATTTGACCTTTTTGACTGGAATGATGACGTCACTGTTCAGGTTGAACTCATTTGACCTTTTTTGACTGGAATGATGACGTCAATGTTCAGGTTCTACCCATTGCATGTTTGCAGGATTTTAGGTTGAACTCATTTGACCTTTTTGACTGGAATGATGACGTCACTGTTCTACCTTGCAGGACGGCCATCTGTTTTTGATTGAACTCATTTGACCTTCGCTTGCAGGATGGACAGATGTTTTTGGTTGAACTCATTTGACCTTTTTTGACTGGATTGATGACGTCATGTTTCTGGTTGCAGGATGGTTATCTGGTTGTTGTTTTTTTTTGTTTTTTTTTTGGTTTTTTTTGACTGATTTAACCTTTGCTTAACTGGAAGGATGACGTCACCATTACAGTCATAATGCCTTCTTCATTAGGAGATGTTATACAATCTATTTTGCACGACACTGATCACACATTGATGGAGGATTTAACAAGATATAGGAATATACAAAGTATTTGTATTCCTTTGAATGAATATCATATTCACGACTTCATTGCTGTCTGGAAGGAAAACAGATTTCATTCTCTACCTAAACAACTCCTTCCCCTGCTTACCGCATTGCAGGATTTTGAACAATTGATAAAGAATCACGATATTGATTATATCATTTTATATCATTCTTCTTCTCCTTCTTCTTCACATATTCAATCTCGCCCCCCAGGAGATCAATTAGATGTGAATAGAGCATGCATTCATATTATAGTTCATTGTAGGGGGATTGGAGTTTTTGATAGAACTAGTGGTGAATATTTTCCACAACTCACAGACAGTTTTCAATATAATAATCTAATTACTACCAAATAAAGTTTAATTTGTTAAGGAGATTTCATTTGCCTTTAACCAGGCGCGACTACTTTCATATGGAACGCATTGGAAGTGGCCATTTTTTGGATGGAAGAGTATGATGATTGATGAAAATGAGTTGACATTCCCCCACTCCCTCTCTCCCCCCTTCCACCTCCCCCTCCCACCTACCCAGTCATCTCCAGTTAACAACTGGTGGAAGGACTCTGCTGACGAGCAGCAATCGCTATTTCATGGACTTTGATGAAAACGCCATCGCCATCCTGCTCGAGAGCATAGATGACATGCTTCAGGCCCTCAAAACAGCTAAAACAGACCGACGTTTTGGGGGTTTCCATGTTAACTTTGGATGTGGGGTCTTTGGTGTGGTTGAACGCGACAGTTCCCGCATCGATTTTCGTAAATGGTTTGTTTTAAGTTCAGAAAAGCTGAAGCCTGTGGAGAAAAGGGCGCTAACACCCTGCAAGCAGGGCTTGTATTTGAATGTCGCACAACTGGAAAAGTTAAACAAGTTCCTGAAGGAACAGCTCCACTCATTCCTCTTTCCTCATGGAGACTTTGAGGTAAAGTGTGATGATCCATCCCACAAACCCCATCAGTGCGATATCTGTACTCGAGTTGCACTATTGCCTATGGAGCTTCAGTTATCACAGTTGATGACTAAGGCTAAACTTGTCTGACGAAGAGGAAGAAGAAGGAAGAGAAATTAAATTACTAATACTACTACTACTACTTCTTCTTTTACTGTTAGCATATTATATATATATATATATATATATGTCAAAGATGTTCATACCTTCAATCGCTATCTTTGTTTAATAAAAAAATCAAAACAAAACAAATAAACAACTTCTCTTTGCTATGTTAATTTATTTTCATATCGACTGAATATTTATATATATATATATATTCATACTCTCTCTCAATAGCTCTCCATTTAACAATAATAATAATATTAATAAAATGATGCTGTTGAATATAATAATAGTAATAATAATAATAATAATATAAATGATAATACTAATAATAATATTCATGACTTGTATTCCACATTTTTATACATGAAGATGTTGTTGAATAGAATAATAATATTCAAGGCTTCTATTCAACATTTTAGACAACATTTCACTTTGAATCATTTCTTTCATTGGGAAGAGTACAGTGACAAATAAGGATATAATGAATATGCACATCATAAGAAGCACTCCCCAACATTTTCTTTTTTTCATTAACATAGTTAAAATACTATTTTCATTAGTTGAATTTTCATTAGTTGAATTTTCATCGCTATTATCAACTCTCACTTCAATATTCGCATTACACATGTTGGAAACAGTGAAATCTCCCTCTCTTGATGAAAGTTCTATTTTTTTGGAGGGAGGAGTGCATTCAGGTAGAACTTTCCACATGTCATCATCATCATCTTTTCCACTGCTACCTTCTCATACAAGTTCATTCATTCAAATCAAATCAATGGTTATAGCTCTCAATCCGTCTAACAACTAACGCGTTTTCAAAAACATTTTTCATTTTATCTATTCTCACTCACTCAGTTACATGAATATTACTTTTCTTCCATCGATTTCATCACTATCAACATCATATTCTTCAACATCATAAACAGTTCCTAATTTAAATGAGTCTACTCAAATGTAATAGTTGTTGTTTCATCATTCAAAAAAAAGTTTTACTTTCACCCCCTTCTTCCGCATCAAAGAAGAAGAAGAAGGTGGAGATAATGATCTTTTTTTTTAAAGGGGAATGAATAATTTCACTTTTCTCCTTTGTTTAAGGGAGAAATACTCCCCTTCCAGTTCTACATGCTCTGAAAACTCCCCCTCTTTATTGTTCATGATGACAGCATCATCCTGTGTTTTTGGGGGATGATGAACCCTTTTCTTAGGAGGAAGAATATAAGAAACGAGATCTCTCATTGCAGATGCATTTTTTTTACGACGTTCTTCTCGTTTTTCTTCCCGAAAAGCTCGAATAAGATGAGGGGTTTTCCATATTGAATCCTCCTCATCTTCTCCTTCAAACACTAGCTTTATTCCCCCTCCACATATATCATCAACAGCAATAACATCATCAATATCAGCAACAACAATATCATCATCAATATCAGCAACAATAATATCATCATCAATATCAGCAACAACAATATCATCATCATCAATATCATCAACAGTAGCAGTAACATCAACAATCTCATCATCAGTTACTATAACATCTTCACCAGTAGCAGCATCATCATCATCACCAGTAGCAGCATCATCATCACCAGTAGCAACATCGTCATCACCAGTAGCAACATCTACAACAACTTCATCAACAGCTTCAACCCCATTTTCAACATCTGCTACAACATCAGCATATTTATCTTGTTGATGATCTTGCTGATGATGTTGATGCTGATGCTGATGATGATGATGTTGCTGCATATCCATTCTCTCCACCAGCTTTCTAGCACACTCTAGAGCTGAGTCGCTACTAGAGAGAGCACTATTTTGTTTATGTAATATAGCTATTGAAATGGGAGAAGTAAAATGAAGAGGAGGAGTGTGTAACTCCCTAAATTTTGAGTTCTCCTCATCCTCTGGCTCTAGAATATCTCTCAAAGAAAGAGGGGATGAGGAAAGGTGTGAAGGAGGCAGAATCAGAGGAGAAGAAATATCTCCTGGCTTCACCATCATAATTTCTTCATCTGATAATAAATTTTCATTATTATAATTTTGATTATCTGTTTCAGGTAGATTTAAATTTGTGACTAATGCTTCAAAGCTGAGTGAATTTGAACTGTCTACAAACTCATTAATCATATCAATCAGACTTTCATTAGCTAGTGGAGAAGGTGGAGCAGGTGGGGAGAACTCCATGAGAAAATTACTATTATTAGTGTCAGTGTCAGAGATAATTCCACTGTTATCCATTATATCTTCACTAGGATTTGGGGTGGAGTTCTCCATAGGAAGGAAGGAGCTGTTGTTCTCTTCATCATAACTAGAAAAGAAAATTGAGATAGGATTGCAGATGGAAAAGGGAGTATTGATGGGGTTAGGATTGGAAATAGGAATAGTTTTGGAGAGGGTTTTGGGATGGGGGATGGGGGAGAGATTGGAGATGGAGAGGGGAATGGGATTGAAGGAAGTTTGAGGAATGGGAGTAGGAGAAGGAGGAGGAGGAGGAGGAGGAGGCATGGACAAAACAGAGGGAGTAGAAGCTACAGTGGGAATGGGAGTAGGAAGGTGTAACGGATCAGGAGTAAGACTAGGGGAAGGAGAGAGAGAAAGGATTGGAATAGGAGAGGGAGAAGGAGAGGGAGACCAAAATCTATTCTTTTTGATTAAGTTTATCCTCCCATCCTCCTTTGTCTCCAGAATCATATCGCTTGGAATTAACACTCGCCGCATCACTGCATTGTTGCGCTGTACAACAGCGCGCATTTTCCGCATTGCGTTACTCTGCGGGAAATGGAGGTCAGCACGACTAGCCAAACTTACTGCAGATAACTGAAGTTGGGCGCCTGCTGCCTCCATTTCCTCCAATGCACTCTCCAAACTGCCCAGAGCCAGAGACAGTCGCCGCACTCGATCTTTCATTGCAGCAATCGATACCGATTTCCCTCTTTGACTCGAGTGGAAGTACATGAGCGCATCAGATATAGAGAAAAAAAAGGAGAATAGACGAGTGAGACTAAATATATAATAATCAAATTCGCATCTGACAGTAGTATCACCATTTTCTCAATCTATTTGATGAAAGTAAGATATTTTCATTTAGTAATACACACTATTCGAAAACGTGAAAAGTATTTGAAAACGTGAAAAGTATTTGAAAACATGAAAATTATTTGAAAATGTGAAAAGTATTTGAAAATGTGAAACGTATATGAAAACGTGAAACGCATATGAAAATGTGAAACGTATATGAAAATGTGAAACGAGACTAGACATTCAAACGATCATACAAAATACAAACGAGTGAAAGATTGAATGAACGAATGATTATACGAATGAAAGAAACATGAAAAGTATTTGATAGATGAATGAATGAATAGATGAATGAATAGATGAATGAATGAATGAATAAATGAATGAATGAAAGAATATATTAATGAAAGAATATATGGATGAATGAATGAATGAGTAGATGCCTGAGTGAATGAATAGATGAATTAAATGAATGTAATAAACGAATGAAAGAATTAATGAATGAATAGATGAATGAATAGAGGAATGAATAGAGGAATGAATAGAGGAATGAATAGAGGTATGAATGATTGAATGAATGAATGAATGAAAGGTGGAATGAAAGAATGAAAGGTGGAATGAAAGGTGGAATGATCGAATGAATAATGAATGACTGAATGAAAGAATGAATGAATGATTGAATGAATGAATGAATAATAGTATACTAATAATAGCGGCTTACTCTTCTCCTCCTCCTCCTCCTACTTCACCTTTTCCTCGACGATGGATATACTTGTAGCTTGCTCCTTTAGACATGGTGGGACTGCTTCACTCATTCACTCACTGAACATAAAACTGTCAGAAAAACCGTTACTTGTCGTCTCCAGGGGTTTTCCCCTAATCTCGCTTCCACTCCCAATTCCACTCCCGCTCCAAGAAGGGAGGATGGATCGTCTTTACGGGGTGATGTCTATCTCATGTGGTGTGATGTCAGTCTATCTCACTCGGTATGATGTCTATCTCACGCGGTGTGATGTCTATCTCACGCGGTGTAATATCTCACCTCACACTATTGACGTGAAATAAAATATTTTCACTGAAGTGAAAAGATATCTGAGCTTCTGCTGCAACTACAGTTTTTATAGTCACAAGAATGCATAAACCCCACCTAGTTAATTGTGCATATTACTTCGGTAATGTGGGTAATTCGGGACCGAGACGGAGCTGCTCATCACTCCCCCCTCCTCTCCCTCCCTTCCCTCTCCTCTACCTGACCCGCCTCCCTACAGGTGGCGCCACCGCTCCCCCCCTTACTTCCCCACTCCCCTGCAGATGGCGCCACTACCGACCCACGACCGGGAACCAGCATCTCTGACCTCTTTCCTCCCCCCGCCCCTACACTCCCCTGCGCCCTCACTCAGCCCACTTCTCGCCAGACACCGCACCGACAACACCCTCCAACTTCAAGCTGCATCTACACGCCGTTGGGCTGACCACCAAGCAACTCACCATGCCACCACGCAAGACACCACGCCACGCCACCGCATTGGCACAGGCTCAGACCACCGACCCAGCCACCGACACAGAAACGGCCAGGACCCCTCGCCTACGCGGCAGACCACGGTCGGTAGTAGCGAAAAAACCGACGACGCCTGGAGAAATTGAGCCCGAGGGAGGCACAACCGCCCAGCAGATCGCTCTACTACGGCAATCTGTCGCGGAATCAATCCAGCAGCAGGCCTCCCTCGCCAAAGCTATGGCAGAGAGAGTCAGCGCACTAGAGACCTCCAAACGGGCATCCCGCACGAGGAGCCGGTCCCAGGACAATACTCGTACAAAGAAACGGAAGAGACGCCACGAAATGGAATCGCCACGCACCCCCCCGTCGCCACGTGGTCGCAGATGGCGGGAAACGTCTAACGACTCAAGCCGGAGCGACAAAAGCAGCAGGAGGAAACACAAAGGACGAGACGAACAAGACGAACACACAGCAATGCACAAGAACAGATCAGGGCGCCGCACACGATACGACTCATCAAGTGAGGACGACCACCGACACAGAGACCTCGTAGACGCCATACTGGAAACGAATGACGACGGACGACCCAACAGCAGAGGTAGGAGGCCATTTCTGCCCCATACATATGTGCTCCGGGAAGAGAAGAAAGGAAAAGTAGGATTGGGGGAGAGCAACTGGCACGAGTACATGTCAGCCCTTGCGAGAATGAGGAAGGACCCCAAACTCCCCCACCACTGGATCAAAGCAATTATAGAACACCAGGACGAGATTTGCAATATGGCCGGCGAGTGGCAATGGGAGACATGCTTAGCATGGTCAGAAAAGACTTTCGCCATGATAGAGGACGGCCGCCTCCCTAGAGGTTGGCGCGATGTGCAAGCCATAAAAGATCTCCAGAGAGGAGCCTGCCTGGCGGGTATACGGAGAGAGGAGCAGAGGAGAACGGCGAGATCCGAGGCGCCGCACCGAACCCAGCAAGGACGAGACGAACAAACAGCACCCAACACTCCATACAAAAGACCCGAGTTCACACCCGAGACGGATGGCCGCCCGTGCCACAGGTGGAACTGGGGAAATGACTGCGGATTCACAGCCACCCACGGCACGGGTAGCGAAAAATACGCACACGTCTGCGCATGGTGTGCAAATAAGTACAGGAAATCCAACCCGCACCGCGAGCAAGAGTGTAATAATAAAAAACGGCAACAAGAAAGAAAAGCGGCTGCGACCGAGGCCGACGAACAAAAAGCGGATTTTCGTTGAACGGCTGGGCACGTGCCGAATGAAACGCCACCGCCGACCACCGCTCAGACACCGAAATCGCCGTAAACCTAACTCCCGCCAAAACCAAGCAAAAGGACGCGGACAACCGACCACAGACTCCGGCCAAAACGCCACGTGGGACGCTGGCGGACCAACCACCCGACCCGAGCTCCGCCGCTAAGGTTACCCTAGCGCACCACGTGACATCATCTGACGCAACAAGCAGCTCAAGCGAACCAGACCTGAACCACATTAACCACACATCCCCCGTGCCGACCACAGCCTTCAAACGCCTAACCGTCATCCAAACGACCCCCGCCACGCCACTGGAGACGGCGACCGCCACGGGGGACGCCCATTAAATGCCACCACGGACACAACGACTACACCTAACGGCAATGGAGAGAACCCGACACCAACGGCAGACACAGACCACGTGGCGACCGGCCACCCCAGCCCACACACACCCCTGCCCATCCCCGACCAACACCGCCACCGGACCCACCCACACCACCCACCCGCCCGTCCACCCCCCACCCCCACCCACAACTCTCAACCACCCTACCGCCCCCCCACCCCCAACTTCACCAACCACTCAACCTCACCCACACCCTCCACCACTATCCACCAACCCGTCTCCCCCACAACCACCCCCCACTCCACCAATCCACCCCCCACACCCCACCCCGCCACAAGCCCGACCTCCAACACATACCCCACCACCCCCCACACCACCCACACCCCAACACCCGCCCCCCTTTCCACACGCGGCGACACCCGGGACCCCCCCGACACGCCACAAGCCTCTGACAACACCACTGTCACAGAAGGACCAATCGACCACACGCCACAACAGACCGCTGTCATAGTCCGCTACGAGCCGACCCGCACCACGGTCGTCTGCGCTCAGCCCTTCTCCCGGTCGGTCGGCGACAAACCACCATATAGACGACAACATGACGAACAATGACGAGACCGAACCTCCGGACGCGCTCCTCACATACCACCAAAGAGAGGCGGCCGACGAGGACATTGACGACATCACCAATAACGACCTCACCTCGGCAGCCCCACACTACAACCCCCCGCACACACCACTAGGAACATCCTAGACCGCTTCTGGCCTACTTCCATACCCCACATATGGAAAAATGACATATACCGATATACCTATGACGAGGTGAGGCGCTCAGGCCTCCCCAACTACATTGCAGCTCGGATCCCAGTCCCATCCGACCTCAACATAGACCGCTGGAGGGACCACCTTACCGGATACCACGACGATCAGCTCGTGGACTTTCTGGAGTACGGGTGGCCCGCAGACTACACAGCGGACGGCCCACCCGTCTCCTCGACAGCAAACCACCGCGAGGCGCCCCAGCACCTCGCCTGGGTCAGGAAGTATATCCAGACCGAGGCGGCAAAAGGAGCCCTCATCGGTCCCTTCCTGGACCCCCCCTTCACGCCCTGGGCGCAGGTCAGCCCGATGATGACCCGCCCAAAAAAGAACACCCTCGAGAGGCGGGTCATCGTCGACCTGAGCTTCCCGAGGGGCGCGTGCGTCAACTCGGGCATCAGGAAGGGCTACTATCAGGGCCGACCTGCCACATACACCCTTCCAAACATCGCCGACCTCACGGATGAGATCACCCGCCTCGGGGTGGGGGCATGTGTCTGGACGATCGACCTCGCCAGAGCATACAGACAATTACGAACCTGCCCACTGTCCGTCCCACTGCTTGGAGTGACCCTCGACGGACTAACCTACTTCGACATCGCCCCCCGTTCGGGTGCCGCACATCCTCCATGGCCTGCGCCCGCACCACGAACGCGGTCGTCCACCTACTCCGCCGCAAAGGACACTTCGTCCTCTGTTACCTGGACGATTTTGTCGGAGTGGCAGCAACCCAGAAGATGGCGGACGCCGCCTACCTCGATGCCCTAGAGCTCGCGGCAGACCTGGGCCTGGCTCTCTCACCCCAGAAGTGCATTCCCCCGACTCACTCCCTCGAATGGCTCGGATTCGTGGTAGACACCGATGACATGACGGTCAAGATCCCATACCCTAAGCTCACTGACGTGATCGACGAGTGCCGCAGATGGACCCCACAGGCAAAGGCGTCCAAGAAAGACCTCCAGCGACTGATCGGGAGGCTCCAACACCTCGCCAGATGTGTGCGCCCAGCACGTCGATTCATGAACCGCATACTTGATGCCCTTCGGCAAGCACCTCACACCGGGAAACACCCCATTACGCTCGACATGACGAAGGACATCCAGTGGTTCCTGACTTACGCCGCAGCCTCAAACGGTCTGGTCCTCCTCCGCCCACCACCCAAACACGAGTGGACCATCGAATGCGACTCCTCCCTGAAGGCCGGAGGCGCACACTCACCAAAAGGGTACATCTCCGAGGCGTACTCAGAGAACTTCCTGGAGGGCAAGCACAGCATTCATCAGCTAGAGGCCCTCTTCCTCATCGTGGCCCTCCACGCACTATCTCCCCGAACCCACATGACTACGCTATAATAGTCAATACTGACAACCAGTGCTCACAGATGGTCCTCGACTCTGGGGCCAGGAGGGACCCCATCCTCTGTGCCTGTGCCAGAGCACTCTGGTCCTTCGCCGCCCTCCGCTCCTGCGAGGCCCAGGTCCTCCACAAACCCGGGGTCGACATCGCCTTCGCCGATGCCCTCAGCAGAGCACCATTCGATGAAGTTGCCCGTCGAAAGGCAGACCGCTTTGTGGAGGACATGGACCTCGAACGGATCCGAGTCAGACATGACATTGACATCCTCGCTGGTAATCTCTAGCCTGGGGAGCCCGTAAATTTGCCTCTCTCTCCCCAGGCATCCGCAACGGAAACCAAGACATCCTCCGACTATTCCGGGCCGGACTAGCGCCTGGGACATGGCGCAACAAGCTACAACAGACAAGAAGGTACCTCAAACACGCACGAATGACCTCCTACGACCCACGCCGCCCCAAGCAGATGGACATTGCCGCATACCTAGCCCACCTCGACGACACCCTGGCCACACCCGGGGCAGTCATGAACTATCTGAGCGCCGCCCGAACATGGGTCAGCCTGTCGACAGGCGCGACTGTGCCCTTTGACACCTACCTAGTCACCACTATCAAACGCGGGGTAACAAGGTCGTCCCACCACGTGACCAGACAGGTGCTCCCACTGACCGTAAGACAGATCAAGACCGTGCTCGACTACCTGGCCGAAGCGGGCCCCCGGGCCCTTGTTCTAGGGTCGGCCCTCCTGATGGGCTACTTCACCCTACTAGGGCAAGGAAACCTCCTGGTGACCGGCCGGAGGGACGACCCAGGACACACCATCAGAGTCGCCGACGTCACTGAACACACGACCCACCTCATTATCAAGGTGCGATCGACAAAGACCTCCCGATCGCCCTCTGACGCCTACACCATTCGAATATCCAACGTACAGAACTCCAACTACTGCCCTGTACGCGCCTGGAAGCGATACGTCGCCTCCACCCGACTGGCCCCTGACGACCCAGCTTTAATGACCTTCAACGAAGTCCCCTTGACGACGCAGACGGTGACTCGGATCCTCCGGTCAGCGCTCGAGCACAGCGCCGTCCAAAACCATCGACAATACACCCTGCACAGCATACGTAGAGGTGCCGCCCAGGCATGTGCCGCAGCTGGGGCGACGCTGCAAGACGTCTGCGACGTTGGCCACTGGCGGTCGTCCGCCATCCACCGATACGTCCGTGCCGACGCCTTCTCGACCGTGACCCGGGCACTCTCAACTTTATTTGGTTGAGGCCCGGGTCGCGACCGAGAAAAACACCACCCCGCCCTACCCTACTGACCTTCTTCCTACCTCCCTAGCCCCCTCCTACGCCTCCCACACACTCCCTTTCCCTCCCTCCTCACCACCCTCCCCCTACTTCTTATAATCACACATCTCTTACCTCTCTACATACCTGATGTACCCCTTATTCTCTCATTGTTCATATTCACTACACCGAATAACCCATTTAATTTTACTGAATACCGATCACAGACCACTGACAGTATAGATCACCTAATGATCTGATCGACCTCTTTAACCTTGAACGATTTATTACCCTACTGATCCATTGCCTTAATAATGTCCCTGTTCAATTGCACCATAAACTCATGATTACCGATTACCCGACATGACACTATTGACTAACAATTTATAGCAGTCACATTGTTCTACAACTGCTCTGATTGTTACTTGACCATGCGATGACTTGTACTACTATGCTCTACTGAACTCCAATAAAGTTCCATCTTATAGCTCCGTCTCGTGTCCTGAATTGTGCATATTACTTCGGTAATGTGGGTAATTCGGGACCGAGACGGAGCTGCTCATCACTCCCCCCTCCTCTCCCTCCCTTCCCTCTCCTCTACCTGACCCGCCTCCCTACAGGTGGCACCACCGCTCCCCCCCCCCCTACTTCCCCACTCCCCTGCAGATGGCGCCACTACCGACCCACGACCGGGAACCAGCATCTCTGACCTCTTTCCTCCCCCCGCCCCTACACTCCCCTGTGCCCTCACTCAGCCCACTTCTCGCCAGACACCGCACCGACAACACCCTCCAACTTCACCGCCCACCCACCCAACAAGAAAAGGGTTGAGGCCCGGGTCGCGACCGAGAAAAACACCACCCCGCCCTACCCTACTGACCTTCTTCCTACCTCCCTACCCCCCTCCTATGCCTCCCACACACTCCCTTTCCCTCCCTCCTCACCACCCTCCCCCTACTTCTTATAATCACACATCTCTTACCTCTCTACATACCTGATGTACCCCTTATTCTCTCATTGTTCATATTCACTACACCGATAACCCGTTATATTTACCTGATTACCGATCACAGACACTCAGTATTGATCACCTAATGATCTGATCGACCTCTTTAACTGAACGATTATTACCTACTGATTGATCATGCCTTAATAATGTCCTGTTCTATTGCTCCATAACTCATGATTACCGATTAACGACATGACACTATTGACTATCGATTAGCTGACTCACATTGTTCTCAACTGCTCTGATTGTTACTTGACCATTGCGTGACTTGTACTACTATGCTCTACTGAACTCCAATAAAGTTCCATCTTATAGCTCCGTCTCGTGTCCTGAATTATGCATCATTCTCCCTCCCCATGATATTAATATTCTTCTTCATTTTGATTGGACGGTCTTTTTTAAAACATTTTTTTGTATTGAGTGTCGGGACTTCCTTCTCTTATTTTTCATTGGATGGGAGGGTCATTTGAGTTGTCACAAGTTAACTCTCCAAGCATATACCTCATTCCACTATCATCCCACACCTATTCCCTCCCACTCACCTCCCCTCCCATTCAGCTAACAGCTGAGGCGGAACGGAGTATATTCTTCAAGCATATACTCTGTGACTCCTCCCTCCCTCCCCCTCGCAGGACAGGACGCCGGGTGTGTGCGTGTGTGTGTGGGGGGGGGGGGTTGAACAGGTTTACGGGACACCTCGAGTGGTTTATGAGACTTTCACAGCCACCCCCAAGCATCAACTACACCCAATTCTAACAGTCGAATTTCCACAAGTGAATTCCCTCCATCTTCCCTCATCCACTCCACACAAGGAAGCTTTTTGATATTTATATATATATATATATATATGTGTGTGTGTGTGTGTGTGAGTAGAGATTGAATATGGATGACAATATGAATGTAATATGTGAGATATGTGAGATATGTGAGATATGTGAGTGTGTGTGTGTTCACTTCCCCTCCTACCCACACACACACACGCACACACCACCCTACCACCTTATAAAAACACGGATGCTCTGCCGCTGTGAGCACCCTATGTGATTACAAAACTCTCCCCCTTCATTTCACCTGTGATGCAATCAGCCTAATCAATTTAACCATGTCTGGAAAGAGGAAGGAAAACTAGTCACAAGGATGAACAGTGAATAAGTTGTGCTTTATTGGCAGCAACTCCTGTCATCCCCCTTACATGTGACCTAGCACCTGTACTCCTCATATACTGCCCACACTATGTCTCATTGTCACTTTAGCCTGTATACTGAAACAGTGCCCACAACCCATGGGACAGGAGTCCTATGGCTGTGGATACACTCAATTTGAATAGCTGAATTTGGATAGCATCAGACAGAGTGTCTGGGGTCCTGCTCTAGAGTAGGTGTGTCTCACTCAAGAGCCAGGATGAGAGTGATTTTCCTTCAGTGTGTCTGAAGCAAACTCATGAATAATTAATTAGCTGAGACTAGTGTGTGGTCAGGATAGGCCAAGAGAGTCAGGTGACCGGACATTCCCCAGCCAGCCAATGAGACACTCCCCCACAGACTGGGTGGGTGACCACCCCATTAGGGGCTGTCACTCAAGCCAGCTGCAGGTGGTGCACTCTATACATATGCAAATTAGGCTGGTGGGTCAGTCGGTGGTCTTGGGTGGACAGGATCTTGCAACAGTTACAGATATGTATATAGATATATATACTAAACTTGTTCTTTTTCTCCAATTGTATTCTTTATGAACACAAAGAGAACATTTCAAGAATCATGTACTGTTTCTTACAAAGGAAAGCTTTTCATTAACTCCAAACATATAGCCGCAGCCAGATAGTTTACTCTCATGTACATTTCCATCAACTCCACTCATAGTAGATAACATATAGTTTACCTCACTCTGTATCAGGTACAATGGGAGTGGACTTCTGTTGATTTTAGTTACCTTTAGTTACATACTCTAAGTCCCACTCCAGCATCCAAGAATAATAATGCTCTCTGCCAATATATAATTCCTAACCGAAAATCCGCATATTTTTACAACGTCCCTCTTCCATTTCTACTTGTGCAAAACCATCAAGAAAAATGGAAGCCCTGAAACATTACGCCGTTTTCGGTTTAAGCCAGAGCGAGTGCCATACAATGGAGCAATCATGCGTTGTCCATAGAGTTTGTACCTTCTGTACCAATTAGTGGTTGGCAATAGCCTTTGTACTCTGTACCAATTATGAGTTGTCAGTAGCCTTGTACTTTGCACCAATTATGAGTTATCAATAGATTGTTTTTGCATTTTACTTAGGTAGATTCTCCACTGTATTGGCTACTCCTCCCTTAGTCACTGTTAAGTTTTTCTTTCAAGTTTTCTGTCTTTTTCCAGTTCTCCACCACCTTGAGGACCATTCCTATCTACTTGTTTACACTAATTGTTTTTAGACAAGAACAGCCCCAAAATCTACAGTTAGAGTGGTGGTCCCAAAGTAGATGGTGGCTTTGACCCGGCTAGCTTGCTACCTATCTACACTAGTACTACTCCCCCCTTAATTAATATTGCTTTTATATTTAACCAGGTGTCTTTTTTATCCTCCCGTCATTGCCCAGGCTGTGTCAGCCAATTCTCTTGCGCGCCCATGCCCCCTTTAAAACTCATGATAAAAAAATATAAAAATTAGTTTTAAAAATAGGGTAAGCAGGACAGAATAATGACACCAGCAGGGAACCATGACGGGTCAGATCTTGTGTAAGACAATCCGGTCAAATATTTCCAGCAGTGATTGATCCAATCAACCAATGCCGATTACCACACAAGATAATCACATCAACTCTTTCTCCGCCATGATTGCTTCCCTCAATCATGGTCCATCGATCCTCCATCACTTGAATGGCCCGAATCAACCAGATGACTCGCATCAATCAACTGACTTGAATCCTCGCCTGCATTTAATTCGTTCCTCCCTTAATGGTCCCGTGACCTTCCTTGTCTATTGATCCCGTCGATCATCGACCCCAGCTCAATCGAATGACCCGGATCAATCAGATGACCCGAATCAATCAACCGCCTAGAATCCCTCAAATGAACTCAATCATTTTTCTTCCCTCCATGGTCCATTGACCCTCCTAACTTCTTGATCCCATCGATCATCGATCCCAGCTCAATCAAATGACCCGGATCAATCAGATGACCTGAATCAATCAACCGCCTAGAATCCCTCAAATGAACTCAATCATTTTTCTTCCCTCACTGGTCCACCGACCCTCCTACCTGTTGACCCCGTCAAATCAGGACCCGAAGGTCAATCAACCGACCCGAGTCAATCAGCTGACTCGAATCAATCAACTGCCCCGAATCACTCAAACGCGGCACCCGCCGCCGATGCCCACACCCGTGGTGTGCACATCGTCGTGAGCCCACTCCTGTCCAGCACCACATACCACCGATTGGACGTACGGATGCGACTAACGGATCCGGGCCCCAATCGTGGCAATACATGCACCGCGATCAGCGCCTGCTCTTATTGTATTTATCCAGCAACCCCCCTTGGATTCTTACACAAACAACATCTGACTGGTGCTCGGATTACGTCCCTGTCGCACACTAACCCACGAGTACATGTACATGGAGGGAATCGGTGGACACGCCTCGCGTCCCCGCACCGTCCGTCCTACCCTAGGTCGTCTTTTCTCCTCTCTCTAACAACCACATCCTTGGTTTTAACACACCACCCAAACAAAATCTGACTGGTGCTTGGATCACGTCCCTGTTGCACACTAACCCACGAGTACATGTAATTGGAGGGAATCAGTGGGCACGCATCGCGTCACCGCACCGTCCATCCTACCCTAGGTCGTCTTTTCTCCCTTATCTATCAACCACCTCCCTGGTTTCCACAACTCTGACTGGTGCTCGGACCCCGTCCCTGTTGCACACTAACCCACGAGTACATGTAATTGGAGGGAATCAGTGGGCACGCATCGCGTCACCGCACCATCCGTCCTACCCTAGGTCGTCTTTTCTTCCTTATCTAACAACCACCTCCCTGGTTTCCACAAATTCTGACTGGTGCTCGGACCCCGTCCCTGCCGCACCCTAACCTACGAGTACTCGTACATGGAGCGAGGCGGTGCGCACACAGCGCGTCACCGCACCGTCCGTCCTACCCTAGGTCGTCTTTCTCTCTTATCTCTTATTGTCGTACACGCGGACTCGTCCCTGTCGGACAGCGTCGTCCGGTTCGATCATGGGAGCAGCCCGAGGCGCGAACTCGTCTATGGCTCAACCTGTGCCTGATGGGTCAGGTGGCCGCTAGGACCTTCCCATGGCTATACCACGCCAGTTTTATGCAAGCAGGAATCAGAGAGGCGCATAATGTTACATTAAATCCTCCCCCCCTTACTTCGCGACTGCGGGTTTATTGCAAGCAGGAAACCGAGGAAAGACCAATTGCTATAATTAGCTTCCCCCCCCTATACTTGTATCCTACGAGCAGGAATCAGAGAGGCATATAATATTTTAATTAAATCCTCCCCCCCTTACTTGTTCATTGTGGGTTGGGCGGGGAGCCTAATTTCCCGTTATTTCCCAATTACCCCGAGCAACTACCAGAATCCCGGTTAGCTATCCGTCGCCCGACCGAAAGGCTTGGGAAGGGTTAGGGAGTAGGTGGCTGGAAATCCTTTGATGGCAAGCTCCAGCGGTTCCGAGCAATTCTCACTCCATTTACCATACAACTCGGTCACTTTCGACCCGTTACTTATGTCGGAATGAGCAACTCCGTCTGTCTTGACATTTATACAACGTCCCTGCTCATCCCCCTCAATTCGTCTGACGCACGAGACGTGCATACCGACTGTGAACTAACAGTACCCCTAATAGACAGCTCGGAAACGTATACATAACTACGCAACTTATACAATGTCCCCGCTCTTCCCCCAATCACTATGGTTCAGACGCACCAGAGTGCATACACGTGCGCAATACATATTACCCTTTACAAAAACAGCTCGGAAAAACCTGTCAATAACCACCCAAGTTATACAGCGTCCCTGCCCGTCCCCAAACTTTATGGTTCCGTGCACCGGCACTGTACACACTTGTTGGTACCCATTTACTGCCCTTGATACGGGAGCGTACCCAGCTCCAACACTGAGCCCTGCGCCCTATACCGCGCAACCGGATCCTTCTGGATCATCAACGGGGAAGGGGCGGGTAGTTCTTTGGACTCATAGACCACCCCCTCCCTGCACCTCGTCACTTTACCTTTCCCTTTTCTTGAGCGTCTGCATCCTTTACAACGAGCTTGGCATCTGTAATGACAATACACGGCACCACACAACACTACTATACCAGCTGCTGCCAACAAACAATACCACAGTATACTAAAATTTTCAACACGGACATAATCATCCGGCACCTGCACCAGACCGTCCATCGACATCAGGGGGACTTGTAACTTGGGCAGCCGCTCGAGCTGCTCTCTCATTACTCGGTGGAGGACGGGAGGCCATGAGACATTCAAGGCCGGTAGATCCAGCCTTGGCGGCATCCGTCGTATGTTCACGGTCTCATGTTTCACTGTCAATGTTCGCAGAAGCCAACCTCTGCCCCCCACCAAGCACGCCTCCGGCACTTGCAGCAATGCCGGGCCGGTGATCCTCTGGTCGTTCTGCGGCATTCCCATACAACGAACCGTCACGTCAACATACGGCCCGTGGGGTGCAATGCATACGTCATCCATGCCCTCTACAGGTGCCACTACGGTGGCCGACACAGTCTTTTGGATCTTCGTGATCCGCAGCTTGCAGTCCTCTGGTTTCGTCCCCGTCACGAGCGCCACCTCGCAGGTCTGGTAGGTCATCTCCATGGCGGGATAGCACACCATGGGCCGGCTGCCCATGCAGGCTTCTGGATAGAAGCTCGCTTTCCGTCCTGTGCTCACCGCGATCCTGGCCTTCCCTACCACGGTCCTTAAGTGTTCGTTGTCTAGCAGCACTGGCAGGTATGTTAAGTGGTATGCCGAGTACTTCTCCGGGCCCACCATCTGCAGTCCCATGCGGAAGGCGATCGACGCGTCCGGACCCCACACGGCCTCTATCCTTGTATTACGATAGTACCAGTGCAGATCGAGACCGCGAAAGCCTATGTTCCTCGCCGCCTCCCTCACCAGCGTCAGCTGCGCCGGCCTCAGTAATGTCTCGGTTAACATGCCGCGCTCCAGCTGGATCACCATGCGGTGGTACAAGGCCTGCTTCGCCACATAATTGCCCACTACGCTCTCCAGCTCCTCCACTGCCAGTCTCACTCGTTGCAGCAACGCCAAATCATTCGAGTCTGCCGTCATGTTCTTTGCTTCGTCCCTCACCAAGGCTATCATTGATTCGACTACAGAAACATGCTTCGCTAATTGCAGCTGGATACTTCGTGTTCTATTCATCATGGAAATCATGTGCAAATGGTTATGCCTCAGGGCCTGCGTCTGTAGTCTGTGGGCAGAAATAGCCAGTTGCACCCTTTTCAGTTGTGCTTGGCTTACCGTACCGAACAGCCACGACGCTGCCTCCCCTATCGCATTAACCAGTCCCCGCTTAGGCCGTTTAGTTACCAACTGTAGGAAATCTACAGGGTCATGTTTTACTCTGGCCTGCAGGGCTCCGAGCTTCATGTTCCAATGATGAATATTCACAGACCATCGATTCGCAGTCAGCTTCCCCATATAGCCCCGTACTTGCGAGACCCAGTGATCCACCGGCGGCCGGCTAGGTGGCGTGATCAGCACCACCAGCTGCCACACTGCAGACACCGTCCTCACTTCTCCTTGGCTACGTACTAGGACGCCATCATCTTTAAATAGGTCGGTGCTGCCGACCAGAGGTGGGCAGCACAAGATGACGCCCACGTGCCAGTACAGAGACCACATGGTCGGAACGACTGAGGTATATATTTGCAGTCCTTGGGGTGATATCCCTCGAGGAGATCGTGTCCCGCAGCACTATATTAACAGTGAAACCGGACAGATCCTGATATCAGTCCTGACCGCTATACCCAACGAACCCTGATGGTATATATCGAACACCCCCACACTGCTGCAATCAACTGGACAACTCCTGACTGCAATCTCGTTGCACCCCGGAGGTTCCCGAAGGTAAAAAAAAAAAAAAAATTTTTAATTTTTTAGTCTTAAGAACACGCCTTGGTCTTCAGGACAAGTGTCTCTCACTGCTTCTTTACCAATATTGTTCAAAAATAATCTCACTCGGCACTGACGGTCGGCGGTGCTCTCCCGCACCGCTCACGGGTTCAAGTCCGACGTGGATCTTCTCCAACTTCAATATTGTTCAAAATATTCTCGGTTGCTGCTGCCCGACGATGGGTAACGGTTCGATCCCGGCGCGTCAATTCGTGCCACACCGGGCGATGTCCGCTCACCGTCCGTCCCTGTGCTTCGATCCTTGCTACACCGGCGTCGCTCGGTCCACTTTCTTATCGCACACTCACCGTCTCGGCCTTTTTATCTGTGCTACACCGGCGTCGCTCGGTCCACGATTTATCGCACACTCGCCGTCCCTCTTTTATCTGTGAGACACCGGGTGGTGTATATCCAGTCGTCACACCTCACCGCCCCTGCGGTCAGCCACTGAGCCAGAAGCTATAAACTACTGTTGCTGCAAATAATCACTGTTCTGAGCAGCAGTTTTAACATACAATGTCTGTGTAAAGTCTCTCAGCCAGTCACTTCTAGTTTGATGGGGTTTCCCGTCCTAGGCACCCCACAGGCACCGGGCGACCTGTATATGGTAAAACACACAACTCCGTCGCCCACACGTCCTATTGGGAGGGAAAATTACACAATGTTCGTGCTGTGTCTTACCGTTCATACAAGGTCGTCGGCTTGCGGTGGTTTTGTTGGGGTTTTCCAACCTCGGACCCCTGCAGGCACCGGACAACCTGAACAATGACAAACACACAACTCCGTCGCCCACGTCCTATTGGGAGGGAAGATTACACAATGTTCGTGCGGTGTCTTACCGTTTTTGTATCAGGTCGTCGGCCTACGGTGGTTGCCCGTCCTAGCAACACTTCAGGTCATATACAATACAATTAATTTCGACCAATGTCGGGAAGCAACGCCGCACAATGTTCGTGCACCTCTCTCCGTTGCTCGGTTCAGTGGCTTGTTTGGGGTTTTCCGACCCAGGCACCCCGCAGGCACCGGACAACCTGAACAACAACAAAACACACAACTCCGTCGCCCACGTCCTATTGGGAGGGAAGATTACACAATGTTCGTGCGGTGTCTTACCGTTTTTGTATCAGGTCGTCGGCCTACGGTGGTTGCCCGTCCTAGCAACACCTGCGGTCGCGGGCTCACGGGTACTATGTATATATATATATACCCAACAACAAAAAATTCTGGTCCGTATCAGGCGGGCGAACCACACAATGTCCGTGTACAGCCTACCAGCCTACGATGCCCACACAATGTTTATCTGATGCTGTTAGTCGACACAATGTTTGTGTAAATATGTTGTCAATACCAACATGTGTGTGTAAATGGTGTTGGAAATCACGCACTGTCTGTGGATGCTGGACTGTACACAATGTCTATGGCACCTCCCTCCGGTCGTTATTACAACGGCTCACTGCCCAAAGCAAACAATAATCTCAACGATTTAAGATTACCGATTTCTGCATATAAATAAAAATAAAAGCAAGTAAGAAAATTGGTATCATGTACTCAACGTCGATGCCCACAGCCTACCGCCTTCTTCTCACACCCCCACAGAACACCTCCACGCAAGCGATGCAGGCGCGTTTTGCTGTGTGCTGCTCCTGTGGATCTGGGATGGCTTCCAATAGTCTGGTTTTCTCTCGGGTGTGGGAACGCAGCACACGGGTGTTGTAACACTCTGGGCTGGGTGTGGGTGGTGGTGGGCGCTTGACTGCACCTGTGGCCGTCTGTCGATAGCCCAACTCCCGCGTCGTGTCAGGCGAATGCACCAGGCGTGTCGCGTCAGGCGAGGTCGGAGACTGTGTCGCGTCAGGCGAGCCGGTCTGCTGGGTCGCTGTGGGGCGTGTGTATGGTGGGTGGGTGGGGGGTCCCCTCGCTTCCCCCAAGATTTCACGCCACGCCTCCCTCGCCTCCCCCGCCGTCTCCGGCGCGTGGGGGAGGAGTGCGCGGGGGGGGGAGGGTGGGTTGGTTCTCCTCCAAGGCCCCGCCCCCTCGCTTGCACCCGCGTCGTGGGTCGACCTCCATCACCGGGTTGCGTTCCGGGGTGCGTTCCGGGGTGCGTTCCGGGTTGCGTTCCGGGTCGCTGCTCACCGTGGGAGGGCACGCCAGAGCCATGGTCGCCCTGTGGCCGGGTTCGTTCCGCTCCACCACCTGTTCAGGGGACCGGGGGACAGAACAAGGGAAAGACACGCCAGCACCACCATTCAGTCCCCCATCACACGGATCTGCATGCACACACTCATGTTCTTTCCCATGCACACATTCAGCATTTCTCTCACCCCTGGCATCCTGCACGCATGTACTACCATTTTTATCACTCTGACTTTATGCACGCATGTACCACCTGCGGTCTCACCATGCACATACCTTTTACCACTCTTGATTACCCCAATGTCAGTGGATGCACGCCTTTTGTTGTGGACCCTGTCTTGCATGTTTTGTCCCTCGCCATGCACTTCCTGGCCCTTCACATGCATTGCTTCTCCCATGCTGTCAGGTCGTTTACAGCCCATAATTGGAGAACCCTTATGTAAAAATATACGGATTTTCGGTTTAGAATTATATAGTGGCAGGGAGCATCTTTATTAGTGCATGACAGAGGGGGACAAGGTTATGTAAACTAAAAAGCAATGATGCCTAATCCCAGTATGATATGATAATAGACTATGTGAAATATATGTTCATGCATGCTGCCTAAGATTAAGAAGGAGCTGTGTTCTAGGGGAGGCTGCCCAAGGGGTGGAAATTTCCTATGTGTAAGACTAAGCATGTACCATCACCAAGGAGGGACGTTCTTGGTCTATATGAGTG
The DNA here is from genome assembly GCA_030323885.1 of Branchipolynoe longqiensis. Classification (NCBI taxonomy): domain Eukaryota; kingdom Metazoa; phylum Annelida; class Polychaeta; order Phyllodocida; family Polynoidae; genus Branchipolynoe; species Branchipolynoe longqiensis. Next base: position 42,357 of record JASIRB010002238.1, read on the forward strand.
GACATATATATATATGAATGTAACTGTATACAACTGCTGGTTCACCCCTGTGTCCATAAGGGAGGCCCAACCTCAGCCGCAATTGCATATAGACTCGGGGTGGCACCTGCAGCTGAGTAGGGTGGTAGCTCCCTCCACTGGGGGGGTTGGCTCCCGCCCTAGCTGTAGGGTCACCTGAGGGGCTGACGGTGGGACTGCTCAGTCACCTACACTGCCTTGACTAACTGACCACACTAAATATAGGAGATGCACTGCAATTATGTAAATGAAGGACCGATGCTCCAGTCACACTGGGCACCGGCACTCTAGTCCTGGCTCTGGAGTGAAGCACACGTACTCTTGAGCAGGAACCCCAGACACTCTGTCTGATGCTACCTAAATTCACCTATTCAAATTGAGTGTATCCACAGCCATAGGACTCCTGTCCCATGGGCTGTGGGCACTGCTTTCAGTATACAGGCTAAGTGGTAATGAGAATTAGTGTGGACAGAAGGTGAGGAGTGAGGGTGCTAGGTCACATGTAGGGGAATGGACAGTAGTTGTTGCTCCAATAAAGCACAACTTATTCACTGTTCATTTGTGTGTCTAGTTTTCCTTCCTCTTTTCAGTACTGATTCATGAGTTGGTTTGATTAGGCTAATGGCATCACAGGTGATATGAAGGGGAGAGTTTTGTAGTTTCATGGGGTGCTCACAGTGGCAGAGCATCCGTGATTTTATACTTAGTTACTTCTGCGGGCCCTGACTCTACACGCCATCCCCCACGTGTCTGCATCACATGTGTGCCCGGTACCCGTGCCCTCTCACACTCACTGTTCATGACCCTTGGTTCTGGGGATGGTCCTTGACATTGCCCACCTGTCTGGTCACAGCCAGTGTTGTGTATTCTTTGTACTTTCTTTCTTTGTGCCCGGGTTAGTCTAGAGTTTATCAAGTCCCATTGCATCTCCCCATCTGCCAACTTTACTTGGTCTCTATTCACTACCCTTTTTCTACTTTCTGGGCCCACCACAGTAACCACTGCCCCCCTTACACCAGTTACTATGAACCCGGGGTCAAACTGCCTATCCAATGGGCCCGGTTCATTAACTAATAATAACACTGCATCCCCAACTTTCAACTGCACTGCATTCGCCCTGTTTACTGCCCTGGCTGTATTATATTGTCTACTAATGGCTCTGTTTCTTATTGCTTCTTGAAGTGAGTCTGCCAGCGCATCAATGCGCCTTGCTGCATTAGATGAAACCTCTCCAGTTTGTCTGTATAACAACTGGGACTGGGGTTTGTTGGGATGTCTGCCAAACTGTAAATAGAAAGGTGAGAACCCTGTGGGTCCCAGAGGTGTGCATCTATATGCTAATAGTGCATCCCTCAGATATTCCTCCCACTCAGAAGCCCTAGCATTAACCAATTTGGCTAACATGCTTTTCAGTGTTCTGTGGAAACGTTCCACCATGCCATTTGATTGGGGATGGTATGGGGTGGTGTGTCTTACTTCCACACCCAATTCCTCTAAATATCCCACAATAAGTTTGTTCTTAAATTCCAGCCCATTATCACTCAGAAATACTTCTGGTGCTGAATATCTTGGTATCTACTCCCTTACCAAATAATCATAGATGCCTTGTGCTGATTTGTTGGGGAGGGGTTTTACTTCTACCCAGCCTGTGCAGTGGTCTATTATGGATAACAGATATTTATTGCCTTCTTTACTTTCTGGGAATGGCCCTGTCAGATCTGCTGCTATCAGCAGTCCTGGAGCTACCGGGAGTGGCATTTCAGTGGGCAGTAGATACTCCCTTTTGACCCGGTTTAGTGAGCATGGTGGGCACTTGGATATAAATCTTGCCACATCAAATCTCATTCCTGGCCACCTGAAATGCTCTTGCACCCTTTGTAGTGTCTTCTGCATAGCCATATGTCCCACATCTTTATGAGCCCTCTCTATTACCTGCTCCCTGTATTCTACTGGCAACATTAACCGGGGATAGACCTTTTCCCCTGCTGGTGGAATTAGTGAATAAACCAACCCATCCATTATGATATACTCATCCTGCTCTTTCCCGGCCAACTCTGCCTGTGCAGTGTCTGCCTGCCCCCTGCCAATGGCCTGCCTGTCTAAGTTATAATAATCAAAAGGGATCTCTTCCTCTAGCCCTGCCATTTCCACCACTGACATCTGTTCTGGCTCTTCGGCCATGGCAACCGGTCTCAGCCTAGATAGCATGTCTGCCCACACATTAGATGCACCTGCAAAATACTGGATTGGAGCTGAATATTCAGCTAGCAGTACTGCCCACCGCTGTAGGCGGCTGTTTCGCATTTCTTTCTGAAACAGACATTTTAGTGGCTTGTGATCAGTGTAGATCACAAACTCAGCACCATACAGATACAGTCTCAACTTTATGAGTGCACAAATCATGGCATAAGCCTCTTTCTCAATAGTTGGATAGTTTAGCTGGGCTGCATTTAACCTACCACTAATCAGGTGCACCGGTCTTTCTACCCCATTTTCATCTTCTTGTACTAGGATGGCACCTATGCTGTAGTCTGATGCATCCGTATACAGTTTGTAGGGTTTGGTGGGGTCTGGGAACTTGAGTATGACACAATCCAACAGAAGCTGCTTTAATTCTTTCCAAGCCCTTTTGCATTCAGGTCCCCATTCAAATGCTACTGCCTTTTTAGTCAGATTAGTCAGTGGTGCCACTACATCTGCATAATTCACCATTAGCTGTCGATAGTAGTTGGCAGATCCCAACACTCGACGCACTCCCTTTTTATCTGTGGGGGGGGCCATATCCCGGATTGCAGCTACTTTATCCGGATCTACTTTCAGACCCTCAGCACATACCACAAAACCCAACAATTTGACCTCTCTCAGGCCAAATGAGCATTTGGATTCTTTAATGACTAGGCCAGCCTCCCCCAGGGTGGCTAAGACCTCAGCCACATGATTTTGGTGCTGATTCTCATTATGGGAATAGATGACTATGTCATCCAGGTAGATCAAGCATGACTTCCCCAGATATTTGGATAATACTGAGTTCATAATGCGTTGGAAGACTGCAGGTGCATTAGTCAGCCCAAACTGCATTCTTTTAAACTGGAACAACCCCCTGTGGGTGCTGATGGCAGTCTTTTCCCTGCTGTCTGGATGCATTTTTACCTGCCAATAGCCTGATTTTAGGTCTATTGTGGTGAAGACTTTTGCACCTGTGAGTTGATCAAAGATGTCTTGGATCCGGGGTAGTGGGTAGGCATCTTTATGAGTTACCTCATTCAAATGCCTATAATCCCCACATAATCTAATAGAACCATCCTTTTTGCAGGTTGGAGAGCTTACCTCGATCGGGCTATGGTGGTTAAATACCTCATTCGAGCCCCGGTGCAATTTCCAAGGTCGAATTTCATATAGGATTAAGGTGGAGGTTCACAAATATGGTTGTGGAACACTGAGTTTTAGGAGGTTTTCATATTGGAATACATCACTAGAAAGCCAAAAATTATATATAATTTCCTAGATATTCCTATGACATTTAGTTAGGGAATCAATGTGTTCTACATCACTGAATATTGACTCGCATTTGGCTGTTTTGGTCGCTGCTTAAGGACAGTGTAGGGATGGCCTAATCCCAAACAATCACGGTCACAATAGGGGTATGTGTTGGTCCGCTGCACACTATGTGTATGTAACTAGCGCCACGCCACCCCCCCCCCCACTCCCCCACTCACTTCTGTTTTACTTACTGCATATACAGTCGCTGGCCTGCTGAGGGTAGTCCGTGTGTTGGTTGGGGGGGCGGTTTCAGTGAGTGGACCATGCCATCGAGGATCACCTTCAGCCTAGAGTGCGTGGTAAAGTGGGGTGGTCGGTGGAAGTGAGGGTGCGGTGTGTGTGAGGAGGGGGGTGAGTGAAGGGAAGGATAGTGGATATGTGGTAGATATCTGCCTCAGTGATGGGCATATATAATGATGTTATTTTATTTTTGTTTTTACCATTCCATTAACGGATAAATGTGTTTTCACCTCCGGGCAGCAAATCTGTTTAATTTTATTATAGTAATAATTGTTTTCTTGTTTCTGGGTTGTAACTGTTTGTAGATTGCAAAATAAAAGTGTGTAGTATATGTAATGTCCATATATTGTGTAATATTTACTACATACGCATGTATAATATATTAGACATCCATATATGCGGAATATATATATATATATACATATATATATATATATATTTACATATATTTATTCAGAATCAAGTGCATACTCACCACTGAGACATTCATGGATTAGCACATAGGCTTGTGAGCCTATCGTCCAGTTTGTAGGCATCTCTAGATGTGTAGCTAAAATATGTCCATATGGGGCTTAGTGTGGCAATGAGGTTTGTCCGGTCATTAATAGCAATATCTACAACTGAGTGACCTGACTACTCATGGTAGATATCAAGTTGGAGCATTTTGCATGCAGCACCTGCTCATACTATTACCTATCTACATAATAGTGATGCACATATTATAATGATACATGTTTATATTTATATATGAACAAATCAACTACAACCACTAGCTTTGAGTTTAAAATTTCATATATAATATACTCATTGATATATATTATATGGTTATATATATTAATACATATATATCATGTGCATCTATAGAGCTGGGATTGCAATCTTTACAGGGGGAAATATTGTGGTATGTACTAATTAGCACTGTTTGGGGCAGGTACAGTGTATCTCTGGCTTACTGAGTTGTTTATTTCATCAAAAACACTCTCCAGGTATTGTACATAGGACTATATATATATAATAATTCTTACGTTAGATAGAGGAACAAGTAGTGTTATAACCATGGACAAGTAGTGCGAGTATGAGTTGGGAGTAAAACAAGACCCCAACTCGTTTATTGAAAAAAAAAGCTAGCAGGCGAGTGGGGACCCCTACCCCAAGGAAGGGGGGGGGGGCAGACCCACCCCCCACCCAACCCAGGGGGGGGGGCCACTACAGAGCTTATTACACGCGATAAAGGGTTTATCACTATCCAATAATTCTTACGTTAGATAGAGGAACAAGTAGTGTTATAACCATGGACAAGTAGTGCGAGTATGAGTTGGGAGTAAAACAAGACCCAAGAAGAGAACCCAACACAAGTCAAACGAAAAGAGGCTGAGATGAGCAGGGGGAAAGTCAGGCAGGGGAGCCAACTGCAGCAAGCAGGTTGGCGACCCTCAGATCATCCGTGATCCGCTCCTGCAGGGGGACTTTAAGGTAGAGGTAGACGCAGTCACTCGCCCAGTCCCCCCGAGTCTTAATCTCCTGAATCGAGCTGCCCGCCATGAGCAGGTAGGTAGCGCCACCCCTTCTGAGGGAGTGGCTCGAGAATAGGTCAGGGTCGAGTCCCGAGCGGTGGCACAGGCGTTTGAGGACCGCTGAGTAGTTGGCGTACTCGAGTGGGACTGAGCCTGATGGGGCTGGCGTCCTGAATGCCTGGTCCTGAGGCGCGGCCGGCAATTGCACAAAGTGGCGCTCGACTGCTGACACCGCGCAGAGGAGCGGGTGGGACACCCTTGATATCGGGATTTCCAGTGTCCGCTCGGCAAACTGGATCGTTTTGGACTTCCGAACCCGGATCGTCATGCCCCAAGGGTGGAATGAGAAATCCTCCCGGAGGAGGGGGGCATCAGAATTTGTGATGTGCGCCTTCCTGAGCAGCCCCCTAAAGGACGTTAGGATCGCCGCCTTGAAGGAGGTGTGTCCTGGAGTGTCCGACAGGAGAGCCAGCATGGCCGCCAGCTGGTCCGGGAGCAGAGGCCTGGCCTGACGAGGGGCGTCTCCCAGGGCACGGCGTGCCCCCGCCAAGCACCGACGGATGTTGAAGTCATCATAGTCTAGGCCGGGGGTGCCTGCTGATTTTAGGTGCAGGCTTAAGGAGCTCAGATATGAGCGAATTGATGTGTATCTCATAGATTTTGACAGCCAAGTGATGTAGAGGCAGACCTGCCTGGCATTACAGGGTGTGGGCTGGCGGTCGTAGAACTCACAAAATGTTAAGTATTTCCGCAACCTCGAGTTCGCACAGGTCCTCGTTGATGGGGCCAGGTGTTGCCCCATTAGCAGCTCGCAGTCCGCCTCCAGAGAACGCAGGTCTGCAAAACATGATTCATACTAAGCGAAAATTTGACTACAGCACATGTAATTCGGGCCAATGGCCCCCGTTAGGCGGGATTTGGCGTCGTGTTCATTTAGCCGAGAGAGGCTGTCACAGATTGTGTTGGCCTCACTTTTAATGTAAACTGATGAAATGTCAAAGTTGAATTTTACTGCCAGCCAGAACATGTCATAGAGCCAGCGCATTATTTGCTTATTTTTGGATTTCCCTGCGTTCAGGGCGTGCATCACAGTTGTATTGTCTGTCACCATTATTACGTTACGGTCCGCCCACATGTGGGCCCAGCGGTTTGCCGCGCAGAGGATCGGCCAGAACTCGAGAGTGTTTATGTGTGCTAATTCCCCCTCACTCTCCAAGCCGTTGTCAAAGGGGGCGGTTGCGTGGTGGCCGAGGGCCGGCCCACCCTCGCCCACGTCAGGGGACCCCCCCCACTTCCCTGCCAACCAGTCGCCCGCATGAAAAGCTGCAAAGCCAAAGCGGCTCGCGTCGCTGTATGTGCAGAGCGCCTGAGAGTGGCGGGGGCAGATGTTTGCGGAGCCGTTGAAGGCGGCGGCGAACCTCAGCCACCACTCCAAATCCGCCTTGAACTCCTGGTTTAGGTGGACTTTGTAATAGGAGCGCTTAACTGAGCCACAGAGGTCGTAGATGCGGCGTGCGAATGTGCGACCACCCCTGACCACTTTAGCACAATGGGAGACCAGACCCGCCAAGCGCTCAACTTCCATGCGGGTGGCGCGCTTGCGCCCGTAAAGTTTACCGATACATTTTAACAATTTGCTCAATTTGTCTTCCGGCAGACTCAAGTTCATTTTTTCCGAGTCGATCAGTATACCCAAAAACTTGCAAACATGATTGGGTGATGTCAGTTTCCTAAAGCTCACAAAGAAACCTAAGCGTCTGAGCAGAGCTACTAGGTCGGCCTGTGCCATTACACCCTCTTCAAAGGTCTGCGTTAGAGTACAAAAATCGTCCAGATAGTTGGTGACACGACCATGACCCCTCCGTACCATACAGCGAACAATAAAATCAGAAATTTTAGAGAATACAAATGGGCTCGAGCTGAGCCCCATACACAGCCTATTATCTCTGAGATATGTAGTAACACCTTTGGCGAATTGCCAGGAGAGGCCCTGGCGGCAGGCGCTGGAGGGGTGGATGTTAACCGCCCTGTAGGCGTCGGATATATCAACTACCGACATGAAATCACCTTGTACCATATTGTCAGTAACATCGTCTATGCTTTTATATGCGAATTTGGTGGTGCACTGGTCCGTGAAAAGGTTGACACAGGTCTCCTTGGGTGTGCTACAGTCAATTATTATGCGGGGACTTATCGAGTCGGGCTTGGGGACGGTGCCTATGGGGTGTGAGCAGAGCTCAGGCTCGACTCTCACTGTAAGCATCCCCGCGTCAATTTCGCGCCCGAGTTTATCAGACATGGCTGAGTGGGTGGGGGCCCCCGTGCTGGAGCCATAGTTGCGCCCCCGGTATGCTGAGTTGCAGCCATCATTTATTACTCGAAAGCCAAAAATGACCCCCCTCATTACATACTCCCAGTCCGGGTCAGTATCACCCCGTAGGAAGCTTTCGGCGAAGAAGCGGCAGGGGAGGAGCTGGGCGACAGCGCCACCTATAGAGTGGTTGCAGTCACAGGTGCCCTGGGCACATGCGTCGTAAACAATAAATTCATGATATAACCCCCCTGGGTCGGTCGCGGTTACTTTGTATAACTGGCCGGCCTCAGCCCGGCCGGAAAGGTTGAGCCAATGCTCCTCCCCCCTGATTTCGCCCACCGCTGTGCTGCCATGCTGGGAACTGGGATTGAAACCCTTAATATTAGGTGTTATACTCTCCCCATTACTACTTTTTTCCGCTACTGCCACATCGTGGTGGGGAATGGGATGGGAACCTGTGTCAACGCTACTATCGTGGCCGATAGTGCCACCTTGATTACTACCGATCTCGCTGGCCATCTGGCCAGCGGGTACACAACCACCACCTAATTCAGCAATATCATCAATGACACTTTTCACAACGTCGTTAACAATGTGGTTTTTATTACAGGTGGAAAGAGAGGTATTACAGCCGGGGTATTCAACACTGTTGTAGTTAGTGCCTTTAGTAAGCCTGGCCCCGTCAGCCTCCTGGAGGGGGGCGCCCGCTAACCAACCATTAACAGCACAACATAAATCAGAGCCGTCTATATTGTTGCACCCGGTATCGCCCGTGATGGCGTGGGTGGAACCGACAGCGCCCTCAATGCAGCCGAGCCCGGCGGCGGGAGCGCCGTTAGCGACCCCCCCCGCCATGCCAATGATGCAGCCGACGTCCCGGCCTGCGGTACTGGGGCCGCCCGTGGCCCGACTGCCCCGCGGAGCGGCGGTTGATTGCTACCGCCGTGCCGGCTTGAAGGTGCTGGCTCCCCGATCCTTGCATTCGGGGCCCCGGTGGGCCGGGTCCCAGCAGTACCGGCAGTTGTGATGATCGTCGCAGCCTGTCCCCCGCGAACAGCCCGACGAGCTGTTCCAAGCCTCACAGGTCCCCTTGCGCCTAGCCACCCTGCGCCTCGCCGGTTGGCCGGCTGATCTGCCGGTCTGCTGCGCGCGTTTCTCGGCGGCGAAATGTTCCATAGCCACATCCATGTTGCCTCCTACGAACGCCCGCATACCTTTGTTGATCGCGATCCTCCGGATGTCCTTGTCGTAGCCCTGATAGGCTTTGTTAGGATATGAGTCCGCCGACGCCTTCATCACCATGTAGCCGACATGCTTCATCACCCCATCTTTGTCGGCCGCCGACATGGTTTTGGACGCTACTGCCCATTTCAGGTTCGCAATAACTAGATCATGTAGGTTCATATCCTTAGGATCTTTTTCACAAAAGTTTTTGAGGCTGTACTTACGCCTGAGGCGTCGTTCTCGGCTGGAGCTCCTGGACCGGCTGCTGCTGCTGCTCCGTGAACGACAGTGGCGGTGCCTCCGGGATGACTTCTTTCTTCGCTGCCGGGACCTGTGCTTTGAGTCGCGGGCAGTCCACGCCTCCACCGTCTCGTCCTCCGATTCCCCCGAGTCTCCCGACCTTGGTCTGTCGTCACGACCGTCACGGCTGCGCCGGCGCGCTCCACCCTTCTCACGGCCGTTGCGGCCCGTTATGCTCAGTGCTTCGACCTCCGCCTCAATCTCCTCCAGCTGGCGTTGGAGCACGCGCTCACGTTTGCGTGCGCTCGCAGCCGCTATCTTCCTGCGTAGATCCCTCTCAACATCTGTCTGCTCCTCCTGCATAGATTCCTCCTTGAAGGCCTCCATGCTGGGGGTGGCCCCCCGACTGTCACCAGCCTGCTCCTGGCTATGGTCTCTCTCTTTGCTGGTGGCCCGTGTCTGCCGCTGGTCTGCCATAGCTGTATCCTTGCCGGTCTTGTTACTACGTCTACAGTCGTCCCCCACCAGGCCGGTATGGCTCTCCACGCACGCGGCACAAAACCTGGCAGCTGCCGGCATGGAAAGGCGGCGCGAGAAGCCGGGGAGGCGCGGGAGACCCTAGCGCACGTCCGAACACTTCAAAGCTAGCAGGCGAGTCCTGCAGGAGAGGCTTTCAATCTAGTGACAATGACAGCAGTCTAACAGTAGACTAATGTCACTCCCACTATCCCGAGACCCGACACCGCCAGTCACACATCCGTGGGGAAGTTGGATTCCAGTCGACAAGTCACCGAGAACACCTAAAATTAGAAACCAGGAAAAAAGACGGACCCCTACCCCAAGGAAGGGGGGGGGGGGCAGACCCACCCCCCACCCAACCCAGGGGGGGGGGGGGCCACTCTACAGAGCTTATTATCCGCAATTAAAGGGTTTACACATATCCATCTTTATATTATATTTATTCGTTAGAATACATTTGAGATTCTTCTTCCTATTCACTATATGTAAGTCGGGAAAGGAAATATTAAGAAAAAATAATAATACCACACCAATGAAAGCGCTCTGTGTGGGCGCGCACATGTGTGCACGCTTACGCGGTGTGTGTGTGTGTGTGTGTGTGTGTGTGAGTGTGTGTGTGTGTGTGAGCACATGCAAGAGCCCGTATTTGCTATGGACTGGTGAGAGTCTGCGATA
>JASIRB010002615.1:0-60772 GCA_030323885.1 Branchipolynoe longqiensis
AATGGGGGGGAGGTAAAGGAAGAGGGGGGGAGGGACGGAGGAATGGAGGAATAGGAGGGAGGTAAAGGAAGGGGGGGGGGGAAGTAAAGAGTCGGGGGGAGACATGGAAGATGGCAGTTGGTGGAGGGGGAGGGGAGTAAATGGGGGGGGGGGGAGGCCTGGGAGGGAGGGGAAATATGGGCACCCACGTGTGTGTGTTATTTGTGAAGGGGCTAAATCCTGGGACTGAATTCATAGTCGTTAATACATAGTCACCCGCAACACTGGCTAAGTCAAAATGTGTTTTCTCCTTTTGTTGAATGTAGTGGTTCCGAGGGACGACCAAATGTCGTCAGGTCCGAGTAATGCAAATAAGACCAGTACGTGAATGGTTATACCCAGTTTTTGTTTTGTTTTGTTGTTACATTAATTGATTAAATAGGGGAAATTTAAATCAGGGCCAATGTGCCATTCCATTGCTCCTTGCCCTATGCTAGTATCACCAAGTGACAGGATAGGTAATGACAATTATCCATTTAAAAAAAAATCTTAGGTTCGAATCCCATGACCTGCTAGATGGAAAATGGGCACTCAACATATTCACACATTTCGTCTGGTTGATAGGCGAAGCAATTATTCGGTTTCGGTACAAAAACATCAGATTCAGCATTTAGACGTGACCTTACTATAAAAAGGTTCTATCTGACAAAGTGACCGAATTGGTGTTATGGATGTAAAAATGTTCTATCTACAAAAGGCTATCATGCAGTTACACAACTATTTCTCAACTGGTATTTTTCACTGAGATATATTAAAAATAATAATGTTCCATCTGCTTTGCTATCATGCAGTTACACAGCTTCAGTCCTCATTATCTCGAAAGCACCATTTTGTCAGATAGAACCTTTGTATACTAGGCAGTGCTACCTGCTATTCGGGGCTGAACCAGTGGAGCGTGTCAGATAAGGCACTGCTCATTCACCTGTAACGTTGTGAGTCAGCTGACCCAGTTGACATTTAGATCTTTCATTGTACCTATATTAAGATTGCACTTGATTTGATTATTTTTGTGAGTAAGTGATCAGATTGGAACTAATCAGTCTCCTACCATTTCTGGCAATAGTAGTAATGAGATGTTGTCAACTCTTTGATGGTAAATCGTGGAAATCACCGAAAACACACAAAGCTATTTCACCCCTATATTAAAGTTGGATAAGTTTGTGGTGTTCTTGTGACATCGTGGTTAGAGTGCCTGACTTTTGTCTAGGTCGGACACCTAATATGAAGGTCGGTGGTTCGATTCCCCATGCCCCCCCACCTCTGCCAATTTGGATTTCCACCGATGTGTATAATTTACAGCGTCATCAAAGGCCGGTTGCTCTCATACCATGTCTATGTGGTGTGGGAGGTTAAAAAATCCCTTGGGTCAGTAAAAGTGTAGGCTCGGGCTTTCTATCGACAAACTCTCTAATGGTGAAAACAAGTCTATTCAGACTTATCCATGATGGGCAGTATAAAGCATCAAGAAAAGAAAAAGAATAGTCTGATGAAATATGAAATTTTCAAAACCAAAACAATTATCTAGATCAGATTTTTAAATATCTAACTTAGAGACTGATGCACTTATTGAACATTTGATTCTGCCTAGAAGGGAATACTGAGTCAATTTAATAGAACATGTTACTGTAGAGGTCTATGGTGTCAGAGTTTTGGCAACCTTGCCAAAAGTAATTTCCTTTGTTTGCACTTCAAATATCTAAAAAGTTTACCATTTAAAATAAAAGTAACTTTAAACTAATGTAAAGTAGATACTAGTGATCGATCTAATATATTTATCTCAGAAAAATTTCAGAAACTCAAAACCATCGGACTTTGCTACTTTAAAGTTGATAATCTGATGATTTTCAAATAATAGATCAATACATGAGGTTGAGCATTATAACAGTTTGGCATAACTTTAATTTTAAAGGATCAACATTGGAGATATTTGCAGTGAAATCATGCCAAATTAATGTCGATCTGCACATCAAAATGCTGGCCATCATAGGTTTCAGCTGTGACAAGTTCTATTAAATTGACTTGGATATGGAGGATCAAGTGTGGTGTTCTCTGTGACAGAGTGGTTAGAGTGTCTGACTTTTTTCCAGGTCGGACTCCTAATCTGAAAGTCGGTGGTTCGATTCCCCATGCCCCCCATCTCTGCCAATTTGGATTTCCACCGCTGTGTATAACTTACAGCGTCATCAAAGGCCGGTTGCTCTCATACCATGACTATGTGGTGTGGGAGGCTAAAAATCCCTTGGGTCGGTAAAAGTGAAGGCTCGGGCTTTCTATCGACAAACCGTCTGATGGTGAAAACAAGTCTATTCAGACTTATCCATGATAGGCAGTATAAATCTTCAAGAAAAAAAAAAGTCGAGCTAAGCACTTCGATTTTGAAAATGTTATGCTTTCATTGGACTATGCAGCTTTATGATAATATTTGACTACTCTTTTGTATGTCACCTTACAAGTATACTCGTGTATACCTCACCAAAATTAAAAAGTAAAGTTTGATTTATTTAATGACGCCTCTAGAGCACATTAATTTTTATCATCGACTATTGAACGTCAAACACATGGTCATTCTGACATATTTCTTTTTAGAGGAAACCTGTTGCCACCACTTAGGCTACTCTTTCCAATAAGCAGCAACGGGTCTTAAAATTTATGCATTTCCCACATACAGGACAGACAGCACATACCACAGCTGCAAATGGGTCCACTGAGCAGGATTGATAGGATGATCGACAACTTCACAGGTGGACACTCTACCATCTGAGCTACGTCCCACTCTGTGTATACCTCACCAACACTCAGGGGAGTGCAGGTGGGTTACCGTATTACTGCTGTGTACTAGCTTACTGGAAACCTAGACATATATAAAGACCTCATCCATTGCGTGGCTTCCGGAGTCATCGCGAATGACCTCAGCGAGGGAGAAGAGGTAAGCAAATTTGCATAATAGCTCAAATCTACTAAAGTTAGCCAAAAAACGCACGACACTCTGTATTATAAGGAGCATTGCGGCCATAAACACGAACAGTTTGTGATGTGTATGGGGGGGGGGGGCGGTGCAGCTTGGGACACCGTAAACCCGGTAAAGAAGCCACAGACAAAATTTAACTCAGAAACACCAACATTTTGCTACCCAAAATAGTAATTTCAACTGTTGGGATTTGAGACAGATTCTCAGCAAATGTATCTCAATAGGGCAGCACTATAAAGCGCATCATCACAAATCGGTACCTGTCCTGATATGACTTAAGATGTTGTTACGATGCCCAAGTACCCTCAATACGTCACTTCCGAAGTACAGCATTGGTGCACACGCTGCTACTAGTGAAGCCAGTGGCCATGCTAGGATCATTGAACTGCTTCTTTTAAGCCCTTCCCTACCCAATTTCTGACATATTTGTGTTTGTAGGAAATATATGAGATAAATCACTATAATGCACTTTACTTTCGGTGGGAGTAACTTCTTCTTTTTTGGGGGGTACATTAGTTGTTCAAGCAGGGGAAATTTCAATCGCAGACAATTGGTCTTCCTCATTCCACTGCTCCTTGCCCTATCCTAATAATGCCGAGTGCATGGCTAGGATGCAACAAGTATAAATTTTTAAGTCATTGGTTTGACTCGACGAGGGTTTGAACCGAAGACCCCATGGTCTACCGACCAGACAGGATGGCCGAATGAGTTAAAGCGTCTGTCTCCCGTGTGGGTAGACCGTGGGGTCATGGGTTCGAACCGTGGTCGAGTCAAACCAATGACTTAACAATTTATTCTTGTTGCTTCCTAGCCTGGCACTCAGCATTTTTAGGATAGGGCAAGGACTAGTTGGCTCTGTGTAAGGATAATGTGACTGAGTGGGATATCAGGTTATGGTGCTGGCAGCCTGGTCTTCCAATGGGGCAGCACTATAAAGTCGCCATGAGTGCACACTGTCACAAGTCGGTACCCATCCTGATATGACCTTAGATGTTGCTAGGACGTAAAACAACAACAAACAAACAAACCATGGTCTACCAACACGGGAGACGGACGCTCTAACTCATTCGGCCAACCCGTCTTATCCAAATTCTAAATGGCTAACATTGGAAATATTTTAAATGAAAACACGGAGGGCATTGTATGCTTGTATGACTTGCTGCCGTGATCGGTTCTATTAAAGTTGCATAGTCTGATGGTTTTGAATTTATGAATTTTTCTGAGATAAATATATTAGATCGATCACTAGTATCTACTTTCAATTAGTTCAAAGTAACTTTTAAATTAAATGGTAAACTTTTGAGATATTTTGAGTGCAAACATGGAAAATTAGTTTTGGCAAGCTTGCCAAAACTCTGACACAATAGACTTCTGCAGGAACAGGGTCTGTTAAATTGACTCAGTATTATTGCCTTCTACACAGAAACAAATGCTTAATAAGTGCATCAGTATCTAAGTTAGATATGTCAAATCAAATCTAGCTAATTGGTTTGGTTTTGAAAATTTGATATTTCATCAGACTATGCAGCTTTAACTTGGCTTAATATTTCTTTTATGAAGCAGTAAATGTGTAATGATTACACCAGTATCTAAGTTGAATGTGAGAGCATAACCCCTAGGAAAGTGTTTTGGTTTCAACAATGTGATGCTTTCATCACCACTCCTGAATAATCCTTTAGTGGTCCTTCACAATTATCAACATCTTCACAAGTGTACAAAACATACACTTTTTCATGCCCACCCACCACCCCACCCCCACACAGTGCACAATAAAAATGTTGATACTTTTCAATAATTTTGAGCAACATCTTTATAATTTTTAGAAAGCTGTACCGTGGGTCTTAGTCCCATCCCCCCCACCCCCCGTCAGCACGCGTCAGGAAGCGTTACGAGCGCGTTAGGCGCACATCGGTATGGCATTGGTACACATCTGTACACGTTGGAGACGTTGACGGTCGGCGAGGATCGTCGGCGCGCGTCGAAAGTTTTGTGCTTGCACAAAACCTTTCGACGTGTGCCAACGTGTGGGTCTAACGTTACGGGGACGTTAGGCGCATGTCGAAATACGTTAAACGCGCTGGAATAACATTATGCGAATGCTAGGCAGACGCCACGCGCGCGTGAGGGTCGTTTCCACATGTTGCGTCAAACAGTTGCTTTGTTGTTTTATGCCCTAGCTACATCTTAGGTCATATGATGACGTCACACCAAACTTTTTTCTTTTTTTCCACACGCGTCGACACATGTTGGCCGCGCGCTACTAACACGCTGTGTTGACGCCAAACTTTTTCCCAACACCGCCGAAAAGTTGGACGTGTCTCGACGCGTACAACTTATTTGGCGCGTTGGTGGCATGCCGGCGAGAAGCATCGTAGTGTGACTGCCCCATTACCGAAGAAATTGGAACTTCATTTACCCCCCCCCCGCCCCCCAGTATTCGCATCCTTTCAGGGTGCAATTTGAGAGGTGTGTCTGTGTCGGGAGGGGGGAGGGTGTGTGTGTTGGGGAGGGGGTCACTGAGGGTTCAATACACACACCTATATGGGTGTGTATGTGGGGAACGTGCCACCATCAATGCATGGCCATCCCGTCAGACCAGTAGTCATGCACGCTAAGCACAGTCACTCACCGGAAGTATTGGTACATTAATAATCATAATCATATGAAGAATAAAGACAAAACCCACAGCACACGATGAAATACAAGGCAGAGAACACTAACAATAGCCTTCAATTCTGAATGGAACATTGACCATCCTGGGAATACCGAATCAGAATTTCCTTTAAATTAATTAATCTTTATGAAAGTAAATTATCGTTTTTGTTCTCTTTAGCCGTGTTTACACGGGCGAGTTAAAACGCTTCATATAAAACTACTTGCCTAGATCGATTTACATTTGTTGTGTAAATGCGACGCTGAGGCGTTTTAGGGCTGAATCGATTCAAATAAATCGGTAGATGTAAACCACCTTGCGAGGTAGTATAGATGAATGGTGGCCCCCCTTATGGGGGCCACCATTTGCAATAAAAAAGAACAGCTCTGATTGGCTGACACTGAGAACAGCTCTGATTGGCTGACAATGAGTTCTCACGAGAATGAGAAGAGGAAAATCCATTTCCTGCAAGTTCAAACAGGCTCAGACAAGTTCAAACGTGGCTGGTTGTCCCTCTCCTTTCAGCGCTGAATATGCTTATGGTTTCAGGCTGCTGGTTTAGAGGGCGATAATAGGGGCCATTACAAGGACTCAGACCATCTTTTATTAACCTTTGTTCAGAGCGTTCTTGTCTACCCATTCTACTTCTAATGTGTCTCTACTTTATTTAATAGATTTACTGTGTCCTATTTTGAAAGTTCGCCTACTTTTGAACCTCGCCGTGAATATGACCTATGTTGCCGACACGGCGTAAAGCAACCACCAATTAATCGATCAAACTTTTGAAAGCTGCCTAGTGCAATGGAAGCATCACATTTCCAAAACCAAATGATGGAGCTAGATTTGATCCCACTTGGCCACTGGTGCAGCCATTAATTAAAGGAGACCTAACCAAATCAATTTCACTTATTCATAATTATTATGATCAAATATAACTAGTCATACTTCAAATATCTCCATGGTATCTACAAGACAGGCAGCCCCTTATCAGAGAATCCAGCAGCAGGACCAGGGGGCACTCCCCGAAGCTGAGGAAGCGGTACTCCAGACTGGACCTGCGAGACAACTTTTTCGGCTTTAGGGTGGTTGACCTGTGGAATGACCTGCCAGAGAGTGTTGTAGCAGTGGAATCGGTGAACTGTTTCAAGTCCCAACTGGATGCATACTGGTCAAGCATTACATATATCTTGGAGCCAGTGACAGTCGCTATGATCCACCACATCTGAAGAACTGTCTCGATTTCTATTAATTAAGAGCAGCTAACAGCTCCAAGGCCTATTATAGCTGTATCCTATTGATTGATTGATTGATACTTGTTCTATCTTGAAATAATCTATTCCATAAGATTAAGAGTTATTCAGGGCCTCATCATTGTCTAAAAGTCTCTGTGGTCAAACTGTGGGTATGAAGGTATTCAGCCCTTATGACTGTTCTTAGTGAGTGACCGTGCACGGTGGCCAAATCGATAGAGTTCGGTCCTCGCATGCGGGAGATCGGGAGTCCAGTTCCTGGTCGAGTCAAGTCAATGACTTATAAAATTGATACTTGTCGCTTCCTAGCCAGGCACTCGGCATAATTAGGATATGGTAAGGACTGGTTAGCTCAGTGTCAGGATAATGTGACTTAGTGGGATGTCGGGTCATGGTGCCAGTGGCCTGATTGCCCAGTGGGGCAGTACTATAAAGTCACCATGAGGGCACACTGTCACAAGTCAGTACCCATCCTGATATGACCGTATATATTGCCAAGACGTAAAACTCCAACAACCAACTGTTCTTAGTGATGTAGGTTATGACTTGGAAAGTAGTACAAACCATACTATGATGCACTTAGACTAAATCTAAAAGAATTTGAGCATCACTTATAACCTATGCAAGTCCATCGTTCCTTCCTGTGCGATGTCCCAGAACTATTAATACTAGGCCCTGTGGTTCTCAAGAACTAATGGTGCTGGTCAAATCAATCCCGACCTAGTGTGTTCAAGCTCAAATACCCCATTCTAAGTCTGGTCTTTCATTATGATACATAGAATATTCATGGACAGAAGACATGATCAAATCACGTGACCAGATCTTTATGCTCTACATTTATTACCACCACTGTCCTGCCTGCACTCTCACAACGACCAGATACACACACTCCCTCACACCCCCACCCACCCCAACACTCCCTCACTCCCCCACCCCCCACACACACTCCCTCACCCCCACCCCCACCCCCACACATTCCCTCCCGTCGTTTCTTAACAATACAGTAAATGTGTAGACAAGTGCCTGCTTACCAGTTTTCTGTGTCAAAGTCACAGTAACAACGTACACACACAAAAAACCCACAAAAAAACAAAAACTGTCCCTGACAAGACCTGTTTTCCAGGGTTGCCACTGCTAGTTGCTGGCGTGCATTTAAAGTTGCATGGTCCGATGAAATATTTATTTTTCAAAACCAAAACATGCATCTTCATTTGATTATATATATCCAGCTTAGATATTGGTGCATGAACAAGTGATTTGGGACAGCATATATAGAATAATCAGTGAATTTACTACCTCATCCTACTTTGAGAAACCCATCACACAAGGAAGCCATTAATCAATTGGGTCAATCTCATGGCCTTAGTAGCCCTAACCCTCATTCCAAGTACCTAGTCAGGTTCCAGGATGTCCAGTGATAGTATTGTTGGCACCATACCCTGGGTTGATATAAAGTTGCATGGAATTTTGTATTAAAAAATTGTTACAGATCTGAATAAGAGTGATGTAATAATTATGTATATTATTATTCGGGAACAATACATTTGATAATCATTAGGTCATCCCACATCACATCACATGCCAATAAACAAATTATGTGCAATCTCGCCATCAGTGAAAATACCAGGAGACCAGGCTACATTTGAATTTGGTCATCCCACATCACGTGGTCATCGCGAGACGTCAATACGCGTCATAGCTAGAAGACTTTTGGAAAGCTTGTCAAAAGTATTTAGGGTTCTTTCAGCTCAAATTGCTTCAAAACTAGATAATGTTCATCAAAATTACTCTGGACTAATGAATAGTAGGTTATAACGATATATTTATCTACAAAATAAAATGAAAATTCAAACGCCATCGGACCATGCAACTTTAAGCAGCACCTCGAGGCCTGCCGCTCGACCCCTCACCCCCCCCCCCCCCCCCCCCCCCAGCCAGCTTCTTCTACCCCTTTATCGCCCAGACATTGTTATTGAGCCTGCTGTTACACGTGAAGGGTCCTCTCTGCGAGATGAGTTACTAGACCAAAGTCTACCGCTGAGTCAAGCCAAGCAAAATGCAAGCGCATTTACGCCACACTGCCCTTGCTTTTATTTATATACGTCATATTTGTGATATACGTTTCTTTATTATATTTAATTTGTTAAGTGAGTAATGTCTTCTGTCAGCGCATGAGAACTAGTATTCCAGCCATACAGTAAAATTGCTTCATACATAAATGAAAGTATCAGTTGTAAGAGTAAAATGAAGTTGCATAATATAAGTATTATACACGTAGTGAACTAGATAAAGGATTCACCCAGTACTCGCAGTACACGGGTGAATACCAACCCTATATAAAAATGGTCGAAAAAGCGGGTTAATGAAATGAGAGCCTAATTTCACAATCTAAGAAGCAACATTTATTCTTTGTAGATGTTTTCATATTTACCCGCTACCTTTGAGTTGAAAAATATAATAAAACATCTGGTTTAATAAGATTTTAAAGTGAAATCGATGGCATTCTGTGGCCGCCATCTTGTCTTTTTGCATTCTCTCCCATTTCACCAACTCTGTGCCGATATATGTAGCCATTTGATCCTGGAACTATCCTGGAAATAGTTTGCGCCTGTCTTGACATGTTCTTGCCGGTGTGAGACCTATATTTGCTCCCCGAGAGAGTGCTGCTAGTAACTTGCAAAAGCCAGCAGCACTTCAACACTTTGCAAGCAGCTTTTATGAAATGCACAACCGCACAAAATAGCGGCGCTTAAGAAATAAAGCAGTCTTTGTCGCATTGCGACCGACAGCATGATGATGATGATGATGATCCTGGAACCACAGTTTCTAGTTCATGTCCCATACTAAAGCTATTTTCGCCCGTATTTAGACTACATTGTCCTTCACCCGTGTACTACACAAGTACCGGGTGAATCTTTTATCTAGTGGTGAACATGCATGGTTCCTGAATTTTATTTGATATAAATATACATCTTTGTTGTGTGAAATATATATATTATATACATATAATAAATATGCATATCATACCTGCATAATAATTAGTCAGATTAGTGGATATGATTAAAAGAAATACGCTAGTACTTTGTAAGTAGAATTACTGGGTGTGTTTCTGTACATTGAAGGGTAAGATATGACGCGTACAAAGGATAGTTAGGTAGAGCAGATTAGTTCATGTTAGTTTATTGTTAGTGATGGGGGGGATATATTAAAATGTGAACTTTATTTTAATACTGTTTGAGTCATTTAATTAGTAATTGTTAGTTTTTATATTGCGGAGCCTGGTGAAGGGATGGGAAGCCTCATATTGCAGTATTAACTTATATCTGATAGTTCTTGTGTCAATTCCAAAGGAGAATGTTAGTGTAGTAGGCTGCGCTGACCTCTCAGGCAAGTAACCACATAGACAGGTAGGCATGGGTAGTGTGTTGATATCAGGGAGCCTAGGTGGTGTAATGGTTAGCACACTGGCCTGGAATGCAAAGAGACGTGGGTTCGAGTCCTGCTCTAGGTGCAATATTTCCCATTTTCATCACCCCCATGACACTGGTGCTGTGACCATGATCCTGTACAAGCTACGCGCTGTATGGTTGTTGAACCTACCCTGTGTAAGTGCATTGTCTATATGTCTGTAATTGTAAGCATTAAATGACCATTTAAAAGACTTACAATTCCAGGGGGACGAGTGTAGTAGGCTGCACTGACCTCTCAGGCAAGTAACCACATAGATGGGTAGTGTGTTGATATCAGGGAGCCTAGGTGGTGTAATGGTTAGCACACTGGCCCAGAATGCGAAGAGATGTGGGTTCGAGTCCCGCTCTAGGTGCAATATTTCCTATTTTCATCACCCCCATTAAATTAGGTACTGGGTATGTATTGCTTGTTGAAATTCTTATTACATCATCCAAATTGTCATATATTTCTATTTCATTAGTCAAACCATTATGCGCACTGCCACTGCTTTGACTCTATACGTGGACAACTTCTTTGGCAACTGTAAGGCACAGTGAACTCGACCAAGCATCAACACCCCTACCCATTGGTCAGAACCCCCGGACCAATCACCAGCTAGCAACCAACCAGAGCCTCTCACGGGTCACTCATATCTTTTGGAATATCCAACTACACAATTCCTACAAATGTCACTTTTAGGCCACTATCAACCATTTCACTTAATTGCACCCACTCTGGTCTGTGTTACCAAGTTGCAGCAGTTACTGTAATAAATTGGTCTATTTCCCGACTTGTGCTTTGTGTTCCCGGGTGCCCTTAGTACGCAAAACAAGGGAGACATATCAAAGTGTTGCTGGAGAGTACACAACTAGCAGCTATAGTCCACACATGCATGGTGCCTTTAAGTTTATTTGTTGTTGTTTTACGTCCTAGCAAAATCTAAGGTCATATCAGGACGGGTACCGACTTGTGACAGTGTGCACTCATGGTCTTTTATAGTGCTGCCCCATTAGGAAATCAGGCCACCGGCACCATGACCCGATATCCCACTCGGTCACATTATCCTGACACTGAGCTAACCAGTCCTTCCCCTATTCTATTAATGCAGAGCACCAGGCTAGGAAGCGAAAAGTATCAATTCTAAAATCATTGGTTTGACTCGACCGGGAACCAAACTCCTGACCTTCCGCAGGCGAGGCCCACGCTCTACTGATTAGGCCACCCCGCCTGGTGGTGGTACCTTTAAGAAGCTGCCCTTTTGTTAGCATTACATACTGTATACATTATAGCTGGTGGTGCATCCAATGAGCTATATACAGTGTAACCAGGTTCCATCCCAATGCCCTGCATCTGACATCGCCGGCGATCAGTGTCACCATGGAGACGGACCTACGTGACGCTGGTGGCACTGTTCAGCCTAGAGACTCACGTGACCAGTTACAACAGGTCCCCGTCCTACTAATTGTTCGCCATTCCAATTCCGCAAAATCAACCAAATTTATTTCCTGTGTCATCTTTTGATCTGTGTGGTTTTAACCTTCACGAGGGGAATGCTTGGGGTATTATGCTCTAGCAACAACTAAGGTGATCTTAGGACTGGTACTGACTTATGACAGTTCTGGCCAAATGAGATACAATGCAATCCTGTTTGTTTGGATTTTATATCCTGGCAACATCTAAGACCTGCAACAGTGCGCACTCATGGCGACTTTATAGTGTCGCCCCACTGGAATACCAGGCTGCTAACGCCATGATCTGATATCCCACTTGGCCAAACGAGTATTGCCCTGTTCTATTAATGGTAAGAGCCAGCCAGGCCTGGGAGCAAGAATTATCAATTGTGTAAGGCATTGATTTGACTCAGCCAGGGCTCGAACCCCCACCTCTCACACAAGAAGCCAGCCAGCGCTCTTACTGATAGTACATACCATCCAGTCAGTGCAAACCGCACCATGGTGCCATATCGCACTCAGTCATATTATCCTGATACTGGCACACCTAACACCAGGCAATGCACCCATCTTTTTGTGTCCTTGATTTGACTCGCCCAGGGATCGAACCCACTGGACCCTGATGCAGCGTATTTGAAATTGATTGTGGAACAGTTCGTACACCGGGGCCCAGGCATCCCACGTGACCAACCATTACGCCCGGAGGATGGCGTCATCCGCAAACATTTCCAAGCAGAGGTTTCCACCGAGAAGCCAGCCCTTTGTTGTTTGGCGAGCATCCATTAGCTGCTTGAACACAAGGCATATATATATGTTATATATATATATATATATATATATATATATATATATTTATACATATACATGTATATATTTACATATATACATATATATGTATATACACATATATACATATATGTGTATATACAATATATATATCATATATATGTATATATACATATACATATATATTCCATGTATATATGTATATATATATATATATATGTGTACATAGATACATATATGTATATATATATACATATATATATGAATACATATATGTGTGTATATATTATATACACATATGTGTGTATATAGTATATGCACATATATGCCATATATATATAATTTATTCGTCTGTTGGGGTTTTACGTCCTAGCAACATATATGGTCATATCTGGACGGGTTCCGACTTGTGACCTCTCTAACCGACCACCTCCACAGATTCACCACTCCCCTATATGAATCGCTTCATTTGGGTTCCAAACGATCGCCCATTGTAACGATAAAAACAAACTCCATAAACCGACCACCTCCCTATTTCACCTCTTTAAATCGACCGACCATGGTACCGAATTTAAATGGTCCATTTAGGGAGATGGTCGGTTTAGGGAGTTAAAATATCGTAGCAATGGTATTGTGGTGGGCCCAATGTCAGCAGTATAGTATTGTTGGGACCCAAATAAAGCAATCGATATAGGGGAGTGGTCGATCTGTGGAGGTGATCGGTTAGAGAGCGTTTACTGTAAATATATGCTTGGAGAGTGATGCCCATTGTCAACGCCATGTCTCATTACAGTGCATGACGTAAAAGTGGCCCAAGACGTCGCAGCATTGGCATCGTTTCGGTGCGTGTGAGGGTGCCAGAAGTTCCTACCCGACCCACCTCAAAAATGTGAGGCGCGTCTGCTAGTATCCGGCAGGTAGATAAGAGGTGCTTTCGCTTCATGCCCCGGGTGGTACCAGGTGTTGCGGTTTCCCAGGGACACCAGTTTGCCAGGGACACATTGCTTCTGCGCATGCGTCAAAATCGAACAGCATCGTCACTAACCTTATAAATTTAATATAATGTTTTTGGTAAAGATGTTTTCTATATGTGTACCAAACGATTTGTTTCTAGGTGGTGTCGTTTTAGAGATATTTAACTTTTCCTGTATTTTATGTATGAAGATTCCTCACGGCCATTGACAATGCCTTGAGTTGGACGGTACGCGCAGTGAAAAACATTAGTTTTATTCAAAATTAATAGAAATCAAGAACCCTAAACTTATCAATTTAATATAATCTTAATGGTAAAGATGTTTTCTATATGTGTATGAAGCGATTTGTTTCTAGGTGGTGTAATCTTAGAGATATTTGATTTTTTCTGTCTGAAGATTTGCTCACGGCCGTTGACAATGCATTTGAATGGAAGTGTCCCTGGCAAACTGGTGTCCCTCGGAATCCGCTACACCGGCGTGCAAGTGCCAACGTGTACTTACAGGGAAATGCCGCTTTGGTGTGCATACATCTCAGCATGTGGGTTGGTTTGTTGTTGTTTTTACGTCCTAGCAACATCTAAGGTAATATCAGGACGGGCACCGACTTGTGACAGTGCGCACTCATGGCGGCTTTATAGTGCTGCCCCATTTTGATACCAGGCCACCAGCACCATGGCCTGATATCCCACTCAGTCACATTATCCTGACACTGAGCCAACCAGTCCTTGCCATGTCCTAATAATGCCGAGTGCCTGGCTAGGAAGCAACAAGTATCAATTTTTAAGGACTAGTGCTTCGGCACTGACAAATGTCATATTCAGATGAATAAATACTTTACCCCCAAAAAAAAAAAGAAAAAAAAAAGTCATTGGTTTGACTCGACCAGGGTTCGAACCCATGATAGTCATGTGGGTGTACATAATAATAGTATTATACCCAGTCTAATGCCCAGCTTTAACCAGGCTGGCAGGCATCACTGACAAACCACGCAGAGACCCACATAAACAGGTCGACAGTTCCTGTTAGACTATGCGAAGTAAACGGGTGTCTGTCGACCCATGTGGCAGGTGTCTGTCGACCCATGTGGCGGGTGTCTTCAAAAGGTAACTCTTCCTATCGACTACAATCGGCAGATCTGACACCAACCAGACGGGATGGCCGAATGAGTTAGAGCGTCCGTCTCCCATGCTGGTAGATCGTGGGGTCGTGGGGTCGAATCCTGGTCGAGTCAAACCAATGACCTAAAAATTGATACTTGTCGCTTCCTAGCCAGACGCTTGGCATTACTAGGATAGGGAAAGGAGCATCGGAATGAGGAAGACCAGTCGTCTGCGACTGAAATTTACCCTGCTTAAACAACTAATGTACCTAAAAAAACAACTGAACGGTTTGCATTATTTGACTCATATGTATATATTATATATATATATATATATATATATATATATATATATAATATTTATATATGCAGCGCAGACTTCCTGTGCGGAAGGTCGGGGATTCGACTTGCTGGGTCGGCGCTATATAAATGTTTTATTTATTTATTTATTTATTTGAAACCTGGCAGAGCCAAATCAATGACCTTCAAAATTGATACGTCTCGCTATCTAGTCTAGTCCTTGGCATTACTAGGTTAGGGCAAGGACTGGTTAGCGCAGTATCAGGATAATGTGATTGGATGGGATATTGGGTCATGATGCTGGTGGCCTGGTCTCAAAGTGGGGAAGCACTATAAAGTTACCATGAGTACGCACTGTCGCAAGTCGGTTCCTGTCCTGATATGACCTTTGAATAAATATTCCTTCTATGCAACGATACATTTCATATGAAAGCACCAGTATCTATAATAATAATAATAACAATATTTATTTCCACATGATCAATGTACATCTAAAGTGGTAATGGAGGATCAAATCTAAATTTAGTAAATTTGATAATTTCAAAGGATTATACAGCTTTTGTGAAACACATTAACAAATGTTCAAATCACTTGTGTAATATTAAGGAGGGAGGGGGGGGGGGGGGGGATGCTCGCTTCTTATAGTAGAAGTGTGAGAAGGTGGAGTGGGTGAAGAAGGAATCAGTAAATACTTTCAAGGAATATTCAGCACACTTTAAAAAGTCTCATAAAGGCTTAAGTGTGCAGGGTCAAATGGGGGCCAAAGAGGCTGGAATCTGTAGGTTCTTTATCTTCCTCTATCAGGGTGGTCAGATGACCTCGGCTTACCAGAATCCTCCTACTCAGGTTCTCTCCCCCCCCCCCCCCCTTCCCCCTCCACCCCCTCACCGCTAAGACCTCTACCCCCCATCCACATTCAAGAACTTATTGACCTGTGCAGGTGTAAATCATACAGAGTGATGGCTAGTATTACTAGCTCTGTCTATGTGATGACAGAATCTGTGATATATAGGGTGAACTTAGTAGGCTGCTTTAAGACAGAATCTTCAGCAGTACTTCGGGAGGTTACAAAGGAAAATATTGCTAAGCACTTCAACTGTTTACCATTCAGTAGGTTTTATATATATGTATATGGGTCAGCCTCACGAAAATGGGCCAATTGGAGGAAGTTGTCGGCGTTGATCATTGGATGTCGGCGTCGATCGGTATACTTATAATTTAGCATTGACAGAGGTGTTGGAAAGTCCTTAAATTTATCCTGAATGTAAATGCCGAGAAAATACAACAACCTTATTTGTTTCTAGGATAATTTAATATATAACAAAGAAATGCAGTACACTTTAAGAATAGCGACGCCGACATCTGGTAAAGTTGTCGGCGTCGATCATTGGATGTCGGCTTCGATCGGTATAATTATAATTTAGCATTGACAGAGGTGTTGGAAAGTCCTTAAATTTATCCTGAATGTAAAGGTCTAGAAAATACAACAACCTTATTTGTTTCTAGGATAATTTAATATGAAACAAAGAAATGCACTACACTTTTAAGAATTGCGATGCCGACATCTTCAATTGACCACCGATTGGCCCATTTTCGTGAGGCTGACTCATATATATGTACATGAAGTGGGCGAGACTGCTCGACCTCATTTTGCGCAGGCGCGCATTTTGCGCGGGCGCGCATTTTGCACAGGCGCGCAGGGTTCCCTGCTGTAAAGCGTTGCTTGGATACGTCAATTGTGACTATCCTAGCAACGATAGAAGGTCGGGCGTTCGGACCCAGACCCATCGGACGTGTTTTTGCACGCTCCGATGTTTTAGCCGATATTTAGGCTTTTATTGTCGAAATTCCAAACTTATTTAACTTAATTATATGGGAGGGGATTTGACTTATAACATACATTCCACTGTTGAACTATATTTAAATCATAACATAAGTTATATTGCTAAATTCATTCTGTTAGTAAGAGGTAAGAATAAAATGGTGAGCTCCTAAGAAGTGACATGAACGTTCCTTGCATTCCTTACTGTCCTCCAGACTTATATTATTAACCGCTATGGTCAACTTCAGATTGCTATTTGGATTGCTCTATAATCTTATTTAATTAAGGGCCTTCTGCCAATGGTCTGTCAGGAGTCGAACTCTCCACCTCGGGCAATGCTAGTCAAGGGTCAGGCTGGCAGGGTGACAGACAACCGGCTGCAGGAGGCACAAGTCATTCACATGGAAACAATTATTGATATTAACACGTAGGGTCGCCTTAAGCGGGGGTGGAATAGCCCGACGGTTAAACTGGTGCCGTGACCAGGATAGTAAGGAGTGTAATACCTTTTAGTTCACTTCTGTATGCTTAGAAATTGTTTAAATTTTTTTTATAGATTATTCAGGTAGAGTTGACAGTGATGCACGGTCACTGTCTTCATGCTCCATGACGTGATATTGATAGTTTACGGCGTACCGGGGCAGCATCATTGCGAATGGTGACTTGACCCACGTGGTATACTTGTTATATTTTGCGGCTAGCCTTAATTAATTAGTAGTTTAAATAACCAGCGAGGGGCGAGCCTTGAATCCGCGGTTAAAACATCTGCGCAAATCGTGGCCTGAGGAGCGTTAGATGCACAATAATGGCGTACCCTTGTGTCGCTCCGACTGGAGGAGGCGTACAGGACGTGGACTAGCTATCCCGATATTAGGCTATACGTGCATTATATTTGGTTAGAGTTTTAAATTAAAATTGCTGCTGCGGTTCTCCGACATTAAATGCCGGCCTATTTTTAGTGAATCTTCGCAGTTTGCTTGCGCTAGCCGCATGTTTTTCTTAGTTCCATCGTTTCCTAGCGACGACGCGCGTCGCTGGCACAGGAGGCGACGTCAGAAGCGTTTTTGGAGCATTAGGGCGGTAGTTCAGTAGATCTCAGACTGTTTGGTCAGGTTTGCTACGTGCTGCTCTGTTTTTTTAAATTATTTTTTTAATTATTACTCTACCTTTTCAATTTTACTTGTGGTCTTTTTACACATTTAGGCTTCTATTAATTTATTTAGTATACACTAATGTAATCTCTAAAAGTGGTCTATTTACACTTTTAGGCATCTATTAATTTATTTTGTATACATAAACTGTAATTTCCAAAATTGTCTAAATTTACAAGCGATATATATATATATATAAATATATTAGGAAAATGAAATAAGTTAAAGAAACACTAATATCAACTGATATTACTGTGTATTGCACTTATTTTGCTCACTACTTGTTCTGGCTTTTAATCTTATTTTATTGAGATTTCTAAATTGTAGTACAAATTCTTTTATTTTTGCATCTGTAACTTCATATGTTCTCTGGATTATGCAAGACTGCAGTGAGTGATCGTCGTTGGAGGAACCATGCACAGGGTAGGATATGAAGACCATAAGATCGGTCTTCACGATAATATTTTTCTGTTAAACATGTCTTATTTTTAGCCCTCCTGGTACTGTTTATTCGAAATTGGGGTTTGTTTTGACATTTTTGGCCTAATTAATGCATGTCGGGTGGATTTTCTATGTATATTAAGTCAAACAACATGGACGAACGCAGGGTACGGCGATATTGGCCTCTCACGGCCGGATTCGTCGTATTTCTTATGGAATGTCTTATTTTTGGCATTAATCTGACTTTCAATTCAAAATTAGGGTCTCTTTCTGCAGTTTATCGTTCCACTTGTCCATTTCAGATGGTTTTGGATGGTTAACCTGGTAATTAATGCATTTTGAGATGGGGTTGTAATAATATAAAGTCAATGCGCAAATTGCGCACCTGCGAGAGAAATTTGCGCATGAAGGAAAGGCAGTTTCCATCAACAAATCGATTACGGTTGCTAGGTGATGGTGAAGGGCGGGAGTCGTTAGGCAGACGTGTCAAGGCTCCGGCTGTTTACTTGCTCTCGGCCGTTTTCGGTGTGTTTTTGTTAAACTGTCTTATTATTTGCATTAATCTTCCTTTTAATTCCAAATTTAGGCTTTATTTTGTCATATTAATGTTTCTGTCCATCGAAATTGATATATTTTGTCTTTATTTCGTCATGTTTATGCATTTCGGGTGGTTTTTGTAATATATAAATTCAACTCGCAAATTGCGCGCCTGTGAGAGAAATTTGCGCATGAAGGAAATGCAGTTACCATCAACAATTAGCGCATGGTTGCCAAGCAATTTAAAACAACTTGCAGTCTATCTAGCAACCTGGTAGCATCTCGAATTTGGAATACTTTTATAAATTGAGAATAGAATACATCATTTATGAACCCATTAATGTTGTTTTTAATATAAAATTCAGTTTTACTTTGTCATATTCATTAATATATATATAAATTCGAGTTGCAGGTTTATATAAAGTAACATGACGACGAGATCGATCTATCTCGGTCGTTTTCGTCGGTGTTCTTTTAAAACTTCGTATTTTTTGCATTATTTTGCCATTAATGTTACTTTTAAACCAAAATTAGGATTCATTTTATTTTATTTTATTCATATTGTAATGGCCCACGGCCCTCCGACTCACCCTTTCTCTCACGAAAGAACACCAAGATTCAATACAGTGTACGCTTCACCTGGTTTATTGAAACCTCTGCTCTCCGCGGTGTCAGTAGTTGTCTGACCCGCCCCCTGACTCGCCAGATCCCACACCGACTCTATAGGTGTGTGTGGGGGGGTGGGTCAACCATACGCAGTAGAGGTCAGCCCGGCTAGGGTCTGACCGGTGGTGACCCGTGCCGCCACCTAGCGCAGTGTAGTGGAACTGCGCCAGTGGCGTCGTAGTCTCCGTTGCTACCGCGTGATAGTAGAGCTCATGTTCAGACTACTACACTGCCCCCCTTAGAGTCTCACCGGTTGCAGAATGCAAACCGATGAGAATCGAGAAATGATAGAAGTCAACATGAGAACCAACTTGAAAGGGAGAGAAGCCTTACAAAGCTATGTATGTATCCTTTTGCGCAATTCCTAGACCTGCCTGCAGCGAAATAGCGATATCAATCTAGATAGCTGCAAGGCAAACATGTCATCAGTCTAGGTGAAGAAAGAGTCTTTAAATGAGTCGCACAAAGACGACCTCTCCCAGCCTCTATGTAGTTGGTGTATAGAATGTTTTTTGCTGGGAGAGAATTCATACCCCACAAGTGGAACCCCCTCAACAGAAGGAAGCAAGGAACTACTCAGTCCGCCCCCCGCCGCCCCCCATCTCAGAAGAACCGTTAACGGGGCGCTCCTCCTTCTACGCGGAGCGGCTCCTCTTGGAGCTTCCTCAGCCCGTCCTCCTTGTGCCCGCGTCGTCTGGCCAGTAGATCACAGACGGTATTACACCGCGGACACGCCACGCCACCGCACCCAGGACCCGTCACGCTCGGTGAGCCGCTCCGGTGCAGAGTGCATGAAAGTAGAAGGGCGGTGTTACTTATAACAATTGAGAAAGTCTCCGCAGATACAACGTTCAGGAATGCAATACATTTCATAAGAAGCAATGGGCGCCAGCAAGAACCCGGCCTCCTACAAAGAAATTACACCCCCTGTGCATCCTCCCCTGGTATAACAGGAGCCGACGCACACGCTGTCAATCATGTTCTGCCGGAAGCGCTTACTATAGTAGTAATTTAAAATAAAGAATGCAGCATAAAATAAGAGCCAGGGCGACACTGCATAGGAAAATTCTTAGTGTAAAATGGACAGTGTCTACCCACCAACTCCCACACCATCGACCACCTTGTTCCACTAAATAAATTTAGAATATAATATTTCCTAATAGTGTGGAACAAGGAAGTCAAGAACGGGGTGAAAGTCGAGGAATATTTTTTTTGTAAATAATTTAGTATATATATATATATATAAAAAAATTATTCCGACCCCTACTGCAGAAAAATAGGCAGAACACAAGAAGCTAGATCCTCCAATCGGGAGAAAGCTAAGCTCTTCACCATAACATACATCATAAAAACAACCGTACTGCCAAAGAAAAATAATATTGGAATAGAGCAGTACGATATGCTAAATACATTATGGCTATCAATGTAAAAATAGCACCGTAGTACTAGAAAAAGGTATATACAATGTTATATTAGCAACAATACACATATATATACAAGGCGGTAGCCACCTCCTTAAGGGAGATGAACATATCAGAAAAAAAAATATTTTATATAATATTAATGTATATATTTATATAAAAAAAACAATAACCGCCACAGGGGTGCTGGTCTTTCAATAACCCCTGACGTGGAACCCGAAATCCCTCGGACAGGGTAGCGCCGATCACCTGCGCGAGCAGTCAACCACCACTCAACCTAACTGCCACCTGTCATCCGAGAAACCACGATATCCAGAATCCCTCGGACAGAGGAGAGCGACGCCCAACTGTACCAACAGTTACACGTCGTCCACCACCCTGTCACCTGTCATCTGAATTTCGACGTGACGTCCAAAATCACCCAGCCAGGACAGAACGACGACTAATCGCCGTCCACCTTTCCGTCACCTGTCATCTGAACGTCGCCGTCAGCGTCAGCAGGCGCCCTTGCCGCCCGCGCCAGCAGCGCCCGATGTGCCGTAGCAGCATCAGCCACCAAGCTAGCCGGCAGGCCGTGCAGCCTGTCCTCGACGCTAAAGCCGGAAAGGTCCAAAGTTCGCACTGAACCATCCCAACTGCGGAAGTCCGAGTGGAACGCGGCAGAAAAAGTCATGTCGATATCGTCGATGACTGATGCCTGCCGCGCTCTCTGCTCGCGTGATACTACCAACTTCCGCTCGACAATTTTCTTGTCTTCCACGACATTGTCAAAGTCAGTACCACGCCTTCCCTCAGCCTGACGCGTCAGAACTTCCTGAGTCTGAGCGACGACCGCATCAAAGCCCCCAATGAAGGCTTTGACCAGGCCGTCGACCGACTCCGAAATCCTGGCCGTAACGTCCACACGGTTGGCCTCACAAAGACGCTCCGTGATACCGTCCAACGCCAGGGCGACACCGTGATCAACCAGCGGGGCCGCAGCCACCACCGGTCGCACAGGTATCAACCCCGGAGACGAACTAATCACAGGAGCAGTCGCCGCTGGTTTCACAACCGAGCTTGCAGACGGCGTCCCAGCCAACTGAGAGGCAGATCCCGCACCCGCCGACACGCGTCGCCGCGGAACCTGACCCAGGGACACCGGTTGCGACACCGATGCCACTGTCACCGTCGCTACAGTCGGCGGAGCCCGTGCCACCACCGCACTGAGAGTGTCGGGTGTCGGCTCGGTAGCTACCTTCCGACGCTTCCGACGGCGCACCGCCCTCGACCCCAACCCCGCCGGATTGATATTGACGACTGGCAACTCAGGCCAGTCTCTCAACCCCTGCTGGGCAGCAGATGGAGGAGGTGGAGGCGGCGGTGGAGGAGGCGAAGCTGATCTGTCCGACCCCTGATTCCGCTGCAGCTCAAGGGCAGAGCCATCGCGCAACGGAACCAGGGATGAGGACCTCTTACCTCTCCCCTTGCCTTTTCCCTGGACGGACCTAGAACCCCGCCCAGAGCTCGAAGAGGCCACAGGAGCTGCTCGCCCCCGCTGGTCCCTCCTCACGGCAACAGCACCACGACCCTGCCCCGTGTCGCCGAAGATGGGCCGCGACCGGTATAAAACCGTTCACGACGCACCTCCGCCGACCCAGGAACATATATAAACAGGGCAATCAACCTGTGCTGCCCTGTAATGGAAGTCGGTGCGCTGCTTCATCGTGAAGTCAACCGCCCTCTTCGACACGACCTGAGGCTCCCACAGGATGCTACTCAGCCCCTTCACGACGTCCATCGCCATACGTCCGTGGCCCACTGTCAGATGCTTGATCATCTCATCACGGCGAGCAGTCGAGAAGTACTGCCCAGTAGCCTTAAGCGTTGGACAGCCCTCCGAACCACTCGCCACGTTGAATGGTCGGGTGCACCTCCACAGAGGAGCGGTGTGAAGGTGGCTCTCGCAAATATGCCGAGCCAACGACCCCCACCGCAGAAACAATTTTGGGGTCCGTCTATGTCCCACCGGGTTAAGCTCACAGAACAGACAAGTCTGTCCCGGGCGAAACACACGGCGAACGTATCCCAGACACGCCAACTCTTGTCTCGTGTAGCCCTCCCCAACCGTTGGATCTGTCAAACCTCCAAATATGTGGCATAGATGGAGGTTAAACCAGTCCAACGGGATCCGGGAATGACCTTCGGGCTCGACCCAGCCCTCGTCATCGGAGACATCATAATCTCCGGCTAGACCTTCAGGCCGAACCAACCGACAACGACCCTCCTCCCAGACCATGTAGTCCCTCACACTACATGGCACACGTTCATGAGGGTCAGTCCACAGTCGCGACAGAGTAGACTCAGTCAATCCAGCCACGTTCCCCGAAAGGAACCGCGCCAGCTTAACCGGTCCACCCCCCCGCGACCGTACAATCCACTCAGACGACGGAGTCGGATCGTCAGCGATCGCATAGCCGAGCTCGACAGCGAAGCTCCTATCGGTAGCCCAACGTAAAAGCCGCTGAGCCATCTGACCCGGTCTCCGATCCTCCCCCCCCTGTCCCTGGTCAGAACAGCGAGCGACGGATACCACCGGACGTGTAGTCCCCTTACTACCACCGACAGGAGCCTCCTCCACATCTACTGGCGTCGTTCGTTTCGTCCCATCGCTATTATGATAGCGATAGTCGAACGACCCATACGACACTTTCTCCGGAGGGATCGATGCCACAGAGGACACCGACACCACCTCCGAACGAGGACTCGTATCACGCTGTACAGAGGCCTTAGCCCGCTCCACAGCCGTCCTCACCTGCGCCTCTGTCAACGCACCGGACTCACGAGAGGGGGCAGGAGGCCGAAGCAACTCACCGCCCACAACCGGGGTAGACTCGACAGAGTCGACGTCCATCCGCTGCACAGAACCTCCCCTTACTGACCGTCCCTCGTCTTGAGGTGCCGGTGCCAGACTCCCTAAGGTTCTAGCACCTACATCCTCAGAGCTCGTGGACGGTAACATAGGGGGTCGGACAGCTTTAGTCGGCAGTACCACCTGGCAAGAACCCGATGAACTGCCGCTAAGAGGCTGCGCCATCCTCACGCCAGCTGGGCTGAGCGAGAACGGATCCGTGCGGGACGAGCAAACCGACTCCCTCAACGCCGTCTGACCGAGCTGCCCCTCCCGAAAGCGCGCCAACTCGTCAGCATTCACCACAGTCCCTGCATCAACACTCACCGCAGCTACGCATGGACCGGTGGGCACCTCAGGGGAACGTAGCGACAGGCTAGCTACTCCAGGAGGAGAAACCAGCGCTGCCGCCGTAATCCGCTGAGGGCCTCTGACCACGGCTAACACGGGCGACAATAGGGGACTAGACAGCCGCGGGGAGACTGCATCAGCAATCTCCCTACCGCCTAAAGGCCTAATGGTCCCTATGCAGGATAAACCTGTCGCCTCACCCCCCTCGGCCTCATTGAAGAGTAAACCGAGAGAGTCTACGGCCTCAGCTCCCCCTAATGGAGTGCTGGGCGAATCTAGAATATCGTCCGACATCAATCAATATATCAATCAAGAATATCAAACACAACGAACTGCGAACGCAGCTCAAGTTGTGTGTCCCACGCCCGACGATCGCCGCACACGCTGTGTCAAGTCTGCGCGATAAACGCACAGACCAACACAGACGCGGCCGGCCTTGCTGTATCCCTAAAGTATTAAGTAACAACCAAGTACAAAATAAGGAACACGCGAACAGATAGGATTAATGTCCGAGGACAAACACACCCACCTTGTCTGCCGGCAGCCGGTAGAGTGACTGGCTCCACGTCCTCTCTCGCAGAACCGCAGAGTCCAGTCGGCGTACCAACCAGAGAATGGTGCAGCTAGCGTGACCTACATAGGAACCAAACCAAACCACCCGACGGCGGCATTCCCCGTCCCCCCGCAGTACCGCTGACGTCACCGCACCACGTGGCAACGGAGAAACCCCAACCGCAGAATAATAGGGTGACCTAATTAGCTCATCCACAAAGCCCGCCCGCCAGCTAGTGCACAATACTGAGCCACCCCCGGCGACAGATCCCCGGCCCTCACGCAGTACCCACCAAACAACAAAACGTACTGCGTAGCGCCAGCGACCTACCCGCCCGGTTACACGCACATGCTATAAGCGACCCAGTTACGCCTAACCAAACAGTCACACCAGTTACACACCCCCTGCCCGCAGTGAACACCAACACTCCCTCGGTCATAGCAGTTAAACGCAGTACGCCCCGTCAACAATAACCAACGCGTTAGACAAGAAATAGCAGATAATAAACACCCGGCTTAGGCAAAGGCATTACGCAGAACAGTAGTAACTGCGCCCATTTATTGGCGCCCCCGGGGCCCCCGGTCTTTCCCCACCATTCTCAAATAACTGCGTAGCAAAGTTTAACTGAACATATATACTGCGTTACTCGTTGTGTGACAGGGATCAGCGTATCTCATGTACAACCAACCCCTGGAGACCAGACAACACCAGGGTGGAGTAGCCTAATACCTACTACCCCACCCCATACCAGTTATCTGCGTCGTAATGCCAAACGCTCAGATCGCCACACAGGCGGTGCATCTGAACCCGCATCAGACCCCTGTCCAACTGGTACAAAGTCGCTGTCACTACCCAAGCTACTGCGTCCAGAAACAAAACTATCGACATCAGACACTGATCTAGAACGACGCCGACGCTTATTTTTCCGTTTATTAGGCCTATGTCGCCTAGGGCGCATAGCCTCTCCCGCAGTAACTGGAAGCCCAGGTACTTTCTTCTGACTAACCACATCTATAGTGCCAGCCTCCACCCTCGCAGGTGCGGCCTCGTCCCCTACATGTGCATCTAGCCAGGAGGATGGTCCAGCGTTTCTAGACATCTGCTCGGTGTAAAGCTTAAGACGTCTAACGTTAGATTTACGGTATTTACCATCCTTGCCCTTTATAATAACTGTGGTGTCAGAGACAACTTCTGTTACAGTAAAGGGACCATCCCAATTCTTTGCGAGTTTGACTCGAGCTAGCGGCGCATGATACCGCACCACCCGGTCCCCCACCTTGAACTGGCGCCACGCAGCAGGCCCGTAGTCAGATTTCTGACGAACCGCTGCCCGACCTAAAGCATCGCGAACTGCGCTATACGCGTGGTGAAAGCAATGCTCCAACCATCTTACAAACACGATTTCACAAGGCCGATCTACTTGACGATTCACCACCCCAAACTGCAGATCAGCTGCCAGTCGGAGCTCCCCCCCAAATAGTAACCTGTTCGGAGTCACACCCGTAGATGCGTGCTCCGTACAGTTATATGCGTGTGCCACAAACTTGACCTGTAAATCCCAATCATCCTGAAAGTCATTCACGGTACAAGCCAACGCAGATATTAACGTCTTATTAAAACGTTCTACCATACCATCCGACTGAGGACAGTACGGGTTCGTACGCGTCTTCTTAACGCCCAACAAGCGCAACATGGACTGGAACAGTGTGGACTCAAATTCCCGTCCTTGATCCGAATGGATCCGCATCGGGGCACCGAATATCAAAACCCAGTTATCCACCAACGCCTGCGCTGCAGTGGGTGCAGTGTGATCTTTTAAGGGGTACACCTGCACATACTTAGTGTATTAGTCTTGGACTACCATCATCACCACATTCCCCCTTGACGTCGTCTTGAACCCGGACACAAAGTCACACGCTAGACGGCGCCACCGATGCCCAGACAATTCCTGAGTCAACGGTAACTTAGCGATCCCCTCTCCTGGCTTAACCAC
Source organism: Branchipolynoe longqiensis (assembly GCA_030323885.1). NCBI lineage: Eukaryota > Metazoa > Annelida > Polychaeta > Phyllodocida > Polynoidae > Branchipolynoe > Branchipolynoe longqiensis. Next base: position 26,796 of record JASIRB010002615.1, read on the forward strand.
CTGACATTTATGGCAAGTGCGTACCCACCGCCTAATATCAGAAGTCATGCCAGGCCAATAGAACCGCCAAGCTAAACGCTTGGTGGAACGAACACACCCAAAGTGTGTGGCTGTAGAATGCCCATGACAAAACAACAACACATCATCGCGCAATGCAAATGGCACGACGATCTGCAGGCGACTGCGTAGGTCTTCACCCACTACCTTCCACCTGCAGAGCACACCCTCACGCAGTTCCAACAGATCCCATTGATTTATAATCTTACGAGTCTCTGCATTCTCCACCGCCAGCTCGTCACGCAGAGGCTTCGAGCGGCCCTCCTCCAACCACTTGATCACACGCAGTATGGAGGGATCTTGGCGCTGCGCCAAACGAACCTCTGATAACGTCCTAAGTTCATCATCATCTATGTCCGCCAGACGCATCGCAGCAATCGCTGCGAGTACACAATTATGCGCGCCACAGTCTGTGCAATCACCCCGGCCGCACTTACGCACCGGGATTCTACTCAGACTATCTGCGTTGATATGATCCACTCCTTTTCTGTACACAATGTGCTCATTCGTCACACCGTATTCAGACAACGTGGCCAACCAACGCCCCATCATCCCCTCCGCCTCCTTGAAATTCAACAACCAACGAAGAGAATGATGATCAGTCCGGATAATAAAATCCGACCCTATCAGAAAATGTTTCCACTTCCTGCTATACACGACGATAGCCATCAACTCTCGCTTCGTCGTGCAGTAATTCCGTTGCGCTTTATTAAGTTTGTTACTTGCAAAAGACAACGGGACCTCTACTCCATCCTGCACCTGACTCAATACGCCCGAGATAGCAAACCCTGACGCATCAGTGTCCAGAATGAACCGCCCCACTGCTCGCGGATATCGCAGCACTGGGGTCTAAGTAAAGGCACGTTTCAAGCCCAGAAATGCCGCCTCCTGAGCGTCGCCCCACACAAATTTTATTTTCCTCGCGGTAACGACCAAGTCCTGCAAAGGCACAGCTAACCGCGCAAAATCAGCAATGAAATCGCGATAGTATGACACAAACCCAAGGAATGATTTCACTTCCTTCATATCCTCAGGTCTGGGCCACCCCGCAATTGCAGAGAGTTTTTCCGGATCCGCCTTAATCCCCCTCGCAGAAACTACACGCCCCAGGTACTGCGTCTCACGCCTAAAAAGCCTACACTTTGAAGCTTTGAGTCTCAGACCATAGGAACGTAAACGATCGAACACTGCTTGAAGCCTCTCTTGACATTCGGTCAGTGTCCGACCAAAGACAATGATATCAGCCAAATACACCAAACAGATCTTCCACTGAAGACCCGCTAGCATATCCGTCATCATCTTTTCGAACGTGGCTGGAGCATTACACAACCCAAACGGCATCACGTTCCACTCAAATAAGCCTAAGTGAGTACTAAAAGCAGTCTTAGCAATATCCCCGGATCCATAGCAACCTGATGATACCCAGATTGCAGATCCAGAGTGCAAAACCACTCATTACCCCCTAAACTCTCGAGCGACTCATCTATGCCCGGTAATGGGTAAGCATTCTTCCGCGTCACAGTATTGAGTTTTTTATAGTCAATGCAAAAACGGATTGAACCATCTTTTTTCTTGACTAAATGGACAGGTGAACTCCACGGTGAATCGCTACTCCTAATCACTCCACTATCCAGCAGCTTATGCAGCTCCGTCTCCAGTGCTCCTTTTTTCGAATGCACGAAACGCCGATAGGGAATCCTAAAAGCAGCAGACTCACCGACATCAATGCCATGCTTCACCACCTCCGTCCAGCCTAACGTCTCACCAGGCACTGCGAAAACCTGGATATTTCTACCCAGAAATTCAACTACCCGAGAGCGGTCAGACTCATCAACCACCTCACACCCCATAGCTACAGGCATAAGATGGGCAGGCAAGCTCCCATCGAGGGTCCGAGATACCACAGAAGGTGCCACGCACTCCTCCGTCGTACCAAAAGTAACCACATCGGCCACCGCCCCCAACGCAGCAACGCCCACTTCCCCTCTACTACTCAACACTAGAGGAGCAATCCAACTGCGCCGCCCGCGCGACACGCAGTCCAGGCCAACCACTGCCCCAATTACCCAGTAACTGCGAACAGCTGACCGAACCACACCGCCCCGCGCTGACCCCGTCCACTGGGTCAACTGCGCCACCAGCTGACTCAGTGACCTCGTCACCGCGAGCAATGTTTACACCAGATTGTTTAGCCAACTCCGCCTTAGCGTATTCACCATGAACATCACCAAAGTCAGTAGCCTCACCCAACAACCCGACAGTTGTACCCCTCCGTAATCTAACCGCATACCGATTCGGATTAAACAACGGTACAACCGAGTCAACAGGACTCCACACCAGCGTATTCTGACCTACTAATCCCAGCTCATGCAACTCCGAGACCATCGGCTCAAATAGGCTCTGGTGATCACCGTCAACTCCCACAGCTGTAATTTTCACATCACAACCGGTCATCGGAGCAATGCGAATATCTTGCGCGACAGCAGACACAGTCTGACTATCGCGACGTAATTCACACTGCACCGTCAGTTGATACGGATATCGAAGAAATAGGCTGCTCACAACCATAATACTCCAAAAATTCCGCACCAAAAATACCATCCTCTGAAATATCGGAAACAGTAGGGGCATAATGAAATATTTTCCCCCCGATATCCAGAGATAGTATGGCTTGTCCGTACTGCTTGAGTGGTGCTCCGGTGACAGTGACAGGCTTCACGCTATTATCGAAAAACACCTTATCACCGTCCAGCTTATCGAAGAATTTTCGTCCAACACATGTGACCGCAGCCCCACTGTCTATTAAAAATACCCGATAACCCCTCTAACACACACTCTCACATACCACCGTTTTCCGTCCAAAGACCAGAAAGTGGAATCCACGAATAAGCGTTTACCACAAGGGTGAGACAGGTCGCACCCCTGACGCTGCACTATAAATTGCATCCAGTCGTCCAAAGGTGCGGGAGCCAAAGCAGAAACGCAACGCGCTATCTGCTTCATGCCATCCCACAATACCGACTCCACTGGGATCGTGTCACCAGGGGCGATCACCGGCGGTCCCGCGCTAGCATCAGACTGCACACCGGCTTTGGCGGTATCCGGGCTTACCAATTGGGTTGGGCCTGCGCCCAAACGGTCCAACCCTAGGCGTTTAAATTAGGCTTAGCCTTCACGTCCCTGTCTTTACGGTGACGCGCCAACCTTGCCCGATCAACACCCGAGTTGTCCCTACCCTCGCGATCACCGGCTATCACAGCCTCCTCGAGAGTACGTTTTACTCCAGTACATTGTATAGGCCAATGTCCGAAAGCAAAGCAACGACCACATTCATGATCACGAGCACGCGTATCTTTCTTAGCTACGCGCCTGCGCGCAGATAACCCAGATGAGTTAGACCCACCTGTTGCCACCTGCGCCGCAGATTTCTGCTCCCCTATCACCTCACGCATCCACCCTTGGACCACTGATTTCGTGATAGGTGGCGGTTGATAACCCCCCCCAGAGCTCGCCCTGAAATTGCCACCATCCCGATAGCCACCTCCAGACGAACCCCGATAGGAATTACCACTGCGATAGCTCCCCCCAGAATTTCCCCGAGAGTAACCACCACCGCCATTATGCCGAGGATCACGTGGCGCGCTATACGCAGCCACCTCAACCTCGAACTCACTATCCGACTCATCTGATAGTCGAATAGCCTCCACCGCAGTCGACCGCCCAGCACGCAGTGCCTTGGCGCAGTAATCGTCGACCACCTCAAACATCTCCTCCAGAGAAGACTTGCCCGGACGCCACCGGTCATAGGCGGCACGCTGCTCACCTGGATCTATGAGTGAGCACACGAAACGCTCGACTATCTTAGTCTCGATCGCACGCTCACTCATTCCAGTATCTCTAGCAGCCTCCCGCCCATCAACCTGGAGCTGCAGACCGTACGCACGGTACGATCCATCACGGGCAGTTTGGACGCGTTTCTTCCACTGATACCAACGCGCCATGGGGTCCACCGGTCGGAACTTATACGAGATGATAGGAAGTAACTCCCTCATCGTCGTCAACCCATGACGCCTCCACGCGTCCACACAGTCCTGCGCCGGCCCCCCCCTCAACAGAGGCAACAGTTGAATGAGAGCTACCCTCTCATCCCACATGTTTGACCGCATATCCAACGTAAAGTCCCGCCACCAGATATTCCACTCCTGCTTAATACCTGTAAATGGCTTAGGACGTAGCGTTGGACTACGCGCAGAACCCGCCACGGGATGCCGCAGAACATTCTCATCCAGCTCTAACGTATCCCGATTACACGACTCCCAACCTGCCCCACCCCCAATCGAAGCAGGCTCCCGAATCACATCCATTATTGCAGGATGATGACGGAACAACCCCATCTCTTCCACTGAGTACTGGCGACCTACTGGCAGTCCAGGCAATGACGCAATCGGAACTGCGTCACCCCCCATACCCACCGGGTCAGGAATCCTCTCCCTCTGTACCTCTTCATGAGTATTACCCACGTAGACGGAGTCCTGCACAACACCTCTCAGATGTTGCCCAGACGCCCCCCCCTTAGAGGTACCATCTTCACTGTAGGGCTCCGGCTCCCTAGGACCCCCACCTCCCCCGCCGCCCCCCTGAGAGGGCGCCGGTGAACGTGGTGAGCCACCCGCGGAAACCGGGCGCGCAGTATGCACTGGCAACTGCGTCTCGTAGTTATCTAACCGTGTAGACTCAGTTACCCCCACATTACTCCCTCCAAGCTCCAAACTGCGTTGAAACGCCAGTTTCTCAGCCTGAAAAGCTGCGCGCTCACTTACAAGAACCCCCAGAGCAGAATTAATGCTACACCTCTCGGCAGCTAGCAACTGTTCACATCTCTGATTCTCCCCTTGTAAATGCCCACTCAGCGCCTCCCGCATAGATAAGTCCTCCGTCTGTTTAGTAAACGCAGCTTGCTGCTCATCTACCAACACCCGATTGGATCTCACCTCTTCAGCGGAAACACGCCGCGCCGCGCTTAGCTCAGCTAATTCGCGCGCGAAAGCGGCAGCATTGGAGACTCTCAACTCATCCAACGACCGCCTCTCCTCTGCCATCCGATCAAACTGGACCCGCTTCCAAGCTCGCAGCCGGCGGATGCGCATCCCCTCTTGACGCTCCACCTCCGACTGCGACCCAGGAACCGTACGACCCATAACCAAATCATGCTCCAACGCGAACGTCAACGAGTCATCGGCTACGAACCCTGTCTCCAAAGTCGGGGAACTCTCCCTATAACAGGGATCACGGGGACCTGCACGTCCAGCTCCCGTCCCCACAGAACGGACAGCTGAACTCCCCCACGGCGAATACTCCAGCGGCATACCTCCCACAGAACCCCCGCGCCCAGCCAGACCTAAATCCTCACGACACGCGATTGAACTGCTACCCTCGTGTACACCTGCCCCCGAATCACTACTGATCGACAGAGACTGCATACCATCGAGAGCGAAGCCCCCCTTCATCGTACTCCCCGTAATGCCCTCCCCAGTATTTTTACGAACTGAGAGAACATCTCGCACTGTTACCGATGGCGCGACATCTTTCGACGACGCGCCACCACTATCAGAATGAGTGCCCAACCGCGTGTCCCGCCCACCACCCTGTATCACCCCCGTCGTAAACAACGGCGCAATACCGGGTGGCGGACTGCCACTCAGTCGGGCTAACTGCGTCCAATAGCTGTCAGCACTTTCGGCATGTCTAGACGACACCACCGGCACAAGTGGCGGAGTGGCTACGCCCCCCCCCACTCACTGACACACGGCGGCGATCCCCTACAACGCCGGCACCTGCATTTGGAATGAACGTACATACATCAACATTCCTATCAGGTGAACTGTGAGCGTGGTGCGGTGCACTCACCGCAGAAGCGTCCACGCCCACCGGTAACCCAACTGCGCCGGGGCTCCCCGCACCACTGTCTTGGTACTGGCGCCCACTACGCAGTTGACCTGCCGTCGCTCCTCCATAACTATGAATTACGAAGAGAACCTACCTGCGGAGTCCATGGCCCAGGTCCAATACTTACCCCCTTACGCAGAAGGCAAGCTGGCTCACGGCACCAATGTAATGGCCCACGGCCCTCCGACTCACCCTTTCTCTCACGAAAGAACACCAAGATTCAATACAGCGTACGCTTCACCTGGTTTATTGAAACCTCTGCTCTCCGCGGTGTCAGTAGTTGTCTGACCCGCCCCCTGACTCGCCAGATCCCACATCGACTCTATAGGTGTGTGTGGGGGGTGGGTCAACCACACGCAGTAGAGGTCAGCCCGGCTAGGGTCTGACCGGTGGTGACCCGTGCCGCCACCTAGCGCAGTGTAGTGGAACTGCGCCAGTGGCGTCGTAGTCTCCGCTGCTACCGCGTGATAGTAGAGCTCATGTTCAGACTACTACAATATTTATAGATTTCTAATAGTTGTAGTTTCATATAACGTATCAGGACGAGGATTACGAGCTTATTCGGCCGTTTTCGTCGTGTTTCTTTATTTCGTATTTTTGGCATTATTTTGCCATTAAAGTTGCTTTTAATACATAATTCCGGTTTACTTTGTCATATTCATTGAATTCATGCTTTTCGGGATGATTTTGGGTTAAATATAAACTATCATCATTGGAAGAAATGTGCCCACACAGTATTACAGTAAGGGAAGTACGTGTCAGGGCTCAGACTTTTTGGTCGACCTGATACGGGTGTTTTTATTTATTAATTCGGAGGTAGAATGTCTAAATGTCTTTTGGTTGGCCATAATGCTACTTTTAATCTAAAATTAGGAGTTATTGGTGTTATATTTATCCAGATTAACAAATTTTGAAGAGTTGTAGTTTATATAAAGTAATGTGACGACGATATCGATTTTATTCGGCCGTTTTTCGTCGTGTTATGTTAAAACTTAGTAAGCTATTAATGTTACTTTTAATTCCGAAATTACTGTTTTAATTCCAAAATTACTGTTGACTTTTGCATATTTATTTTAATATAAATACAGTTAGAATGTTAGCTTACTATTTATTGATTGAACTCATGTATTATCTGTATTGCAATGTTCATATTATATATCTAAAGTTTTAGCTAAAAGTGCTCTAAGTAACTTATTCTCTGTTCAAATGAGTTGTGTGATTGTATGACTATTATATATCTAAGAAATGGTAATTGCTCTAGGTAACCTGATTCTCTGCTCAATTCATTTATGTGCTTGTATTAGGCCAGTGAACTCATGCTTTGTATTGCTGAATAAATATAATAATATAAACTCTAATTAATGTAAACCTATTTATATTTCATACACACAACATTTAGACGCACACACCATATCAACCCCTCGATGACAGGACGAGGAGATAGGGATTCACGGTGGCCACACACGGTTGACAAGTCCGGCCGGCAGTGAGAGCTGGATTCACGGGATTCGCATTGGCCACCCGCGGTTAACCAATCCAGCATACATTACGAGCTGGATTTGCAGGGTGAGCAGCAACCACCCGCGGTTAACCGATCCAGCATACACTACGAGCTGGATTTGCGGGGTGAGCAGCAACCACCCGCGGTTAACCGATCCATCGTACACTACGAGCTGGATTTGCGGGGTGAGCAGCAACCACCCGCGGTTAGCCGATCCAGCCTACACTACGAGCTGGATATGAGCTGGATCCGCGGGGCGAGCAACGGCCACCCGCAAATAACAAGTCCAGCCAGCAGTGACAGTTGGCTTCGCGGGGCGACCAACGGCCACCCGCAAATTAACAAGTCCAGCCAGCAGTGACAGTTGGATTCGCAGGACGAGCAGCGGCCACCCACAGAATCCGGACAAGGGCATCACATTAGGTATTGTTTTGGGCATATTCTATTTATGGGGATGGGTTCACGGGGCTATACAATATGCAGGGACTATTTAAATTATACACTTATATTCTTATCTTGTAAAACACACACCACCTCATTAAAAATACACCTTGATTTGTATATAGTTTGTAATATTGTATGTGGTATATTATTGGTATATTGGTTGTAGAGCAGGGAATCAGCTAGGCCACTGGCATTTCTTTTGAGCACCTTTTATATTGAGTATTGTAACCTATTGATTTCTGGGTAATTTCATAAAGTAAAAATTTAATTAAAACCTTACATGTTGGTAAAACCAAGTGAAAATATACCACAACACCCTTGTGAGCCTAAGCACTAATCTAGGCATTGTGGTAAAAACAGATTTAGAATTATAGGTCAAAAACCCTTGCAAACATATAATTACATCATACATGTTGGTAGAGAAAAGTAAAATACACCACAGAATCCTTGTAAGCCTTCACGGTTAAACTGGTACACAAGGGGATGGGGCCAAATCAAATTGTAACATATTAGCCCTAAACTTAAATTTAAATAAAAATCAAACTAACCAGGTTTCTATGAGAGTAAACATGTGAACATTCTACAATTTATTTTAATTATCAAAATAATAGCAATTTTCCCCGGGCTGCTTTCTTCCAGAGGGCAACAGCCTGTGGTTGGTACACCTAGTATAGTAAATATAAAAAACTGGCACTAAAATATAGCAGATGTTTATCTTTGGTCATCTAGAAGGACACAGGAATGTTCAAAATTTTATCTGTGTAAACTAGAACATTTCTAACTGTTTTATTAAGGTAATTGTAGACACCTCTTCATAACCAACCACTTGACTAAATTATTAAATGGTGGATATAGGTGTTATGTTTGTATTATGTGTTATTTGTGGCTCCCCATGTTGTTGGGGAAATAAGTTGGTTAACGGTGGGTCCAACTATTGCCATAGGTTGGTTATCTGTGGGTCAACTACTGCCAGGGGATTTTCTTCATGGTTGAACTGGTGAATATATTCTTCACGGTTAAACTGGTTCAAAATGAGCATTGAATATGTATGTCTCTAAACTATGAAGCTTAACAATCATTTACTGAATCTGGTTCTTCTCTCTGAGGGCATCAGCTTGGTTTTCAAAATTTTCTAGAATATAGGCCTAAAACTAATCTATGGGGAAATAGACATACACATTCAATCAAATTAAACAGAAATTTAAACCATTTAAAATTGTAGAAGTAACTAGCCATGATCTCTGGGGATAACCACTAGTTAATCATACATGTACATTAGGGATAAGAGTGAAATGTTAATATGAATTGTTTGGTCATGTGGAAGGGTAGGGATTATTCCAAATTCTATTATAGGTAAAGTATTTGTAATGGTTTTCCCATGTAAACATTAAATCCCCTTCATACTCGACCACTAGACCAAAGTGTGTATAGGTGTAAATATGTTTAAATTGTATTATCCAAGTACTATAAACATTCTATAAAGTTGAACATAAAAAGTGAACCATTTAAATTTGTGTAAGTAACTACCAGTGTTACTATATGAATTTTTGTTATGGTGATTGTGAAGATAAATATCTATAAGGTTAAACATCAAAATTGAACCATCTAGAGGAGCTACTGTATAACTATCCATGTGGCTAGAGGTATTTCAAAATGTTTAGTAAATGAAGGAACAGGTACCTACACAAGCTTAGATGTTAACAAGGATGCATATAAATTAGGGCTACAAGTAGAGTATTAAGGTGTCCTGTTTGGTCGTGTGCAAGGGTAGGGATTATTCCAAATTCTATTATAGAACAAATTTTGCAGATTATTATAGAACAAATTTCGCTAGAAAGTAACATTGATGTGATACTTTAGCATTGTCGCTATATTACATCCATGCGAGACCTCTACGAGGCCTCGTGTGTTCGTATTTCCTAAAGTCTGTATTGCTAACAACTTAACTGTGCTGAAGTATTTGCAAATTTAAATATCTACTCCCATGGCCGGAACGTTCACGGCTCGTGATTGACCCCGTATTGGGTCAGATTAGTGTAACAATCGTATATTCGCTATCAGTTTACAACCGAGTGAGTGGGCGGGTGTCCCCTCAGAGTGTGTGCCCGGTACCCCTGGCCACACTAGGACCCAATTTTGGATACCCGCATTATCTATTTCAATTTTTTTCTGGTAGTGTGGTGCGTCGGCGATAGCCATTGCCGCTACTAGGGGTGTGCCCCTCATTATTATCGGCCATCCTGAGAAATCATCGTGTTTTGGATTGTTATTCTTGTCACTAGGACGAAATATTTACTTAAAGGACATCAGTCCTATTACTAGTTAGCACATGTTAAATTATTATACAGACCATCAGTAAGGCTACACGGTGCCGTTTATTAAGTATATTGTATATTATTAAATTTCTATCTCTGTAGTCTGAGAATTAAAATTTATATGTAAACTAAAGGATAGTAACTCTTACCACGTATTAGATAGCTATATTATGTTTAACAGATTCAGCTTTCATTTTATGTGAAGTACGCGTATATGCAGGCTTTTGTGCTTTGCCATGGTACATTTTATGTAACAGTGGTTCATTGATATGACGGCACACACCCCCATTGAGATCCCGGGGGCTTGATCTGTGCGATAAATCTGTATTTAAAATCTTTGATAATCCATGCCGGTCTCTGTAATGCTTTGGTTGGTACCCCTGACACCCCAACCACACACCTAAACCCCCCACCATGCATCTACACCCACACCACACACCTACACCCACACCACAGACACACACCATACACCTACACCACCAAAACACATACCACACAGAGCTCAGAGAGTAAGAAACTCCGGCCTCGACCTGTCGATGCAAAAGGCACGCAGGATCGCTGCTTGGATTCGCATTTAGTGGCTCGCCAAGCCGAATGTATCACATATGGAAGAAACGGGTATATATGCGCAGTGGCGCAAAACCTGCTGAGAGGCATTACCTGGTGAGGAGTGTGTCGGCATGCGTGGCCCAATCTAAGGGAGTGTGCCGGCATACGATGCCTTAAGACGCTACGGTCGGGAGTATCAGTAATTGGATGCGGTGCCCAATAGTAATCCGGTGAGGAGTATTTTTATATATACGGGGCCCACCGGCCATCAAACCAGTGATGTAGATCAGACTAGATAATGTGACGGTGCAAATAAGGGAACACACTGCGAGTAGAGACATTACCTGGTAAGGAGTGTGACGGCATGCGTGGCCCAATCGAAGGGAGTGTGCCGGCATACGATGCCTAAAGACGCTACGGTCGGGAGTATCATTAATTGGATGCGGTGCCCAATAGTAATCCGGTGAGGATTATTTTTATATATACGGGGCCCACCGGCCATCAAACCAGAAATGTGTCCCTCCAGTATTATCCCATTGCTACAAGAAGAAATATATGCGCGTGCGCATATTGGCGAGAAAGTACAACTTTTGCGAATCAGGCTGTGGGCAAACTGACAAATGCACACATTTACTTATGCTTGCATTTACTTTGGGTACAGTTTCGTCTCGCACGACCGTGCGCGTCGGTATGTGTTTTGGCCTTCATTGGGTTTGACCCGACAAACATTAAATGTCGCCCTTATTTGATCTCCCTCAGAGGCGAAAATTGTACTTAAATTACCTAATGGAGCACTTCCCTAAAAAAACAAAAAAACAATGGTCTGGTGCGCCCTTCGGTGGCGCCGTAAATTGTTTTTCTGTCACCCAAAAGCGGAGTTCCTTCAGGGATTTCCGGCTTTGGTTGAAGTGTAAATTACCAATGGTTGAGTTTGCGCTTGAATAGCACCGTAGATTGTTTTTGTGAGAACCAAAAGCGGACTTCCTTCGGGAATTTCCGGCTTTGGTTACAATGTAGTCATTGTATAGTAGTCATTGTCTAGTAGTCAAGGTGCAAATTTTTTAGAGAAAAAGGGGACCCTGTCATTGGAGCTGTATACATTTAGGGTAACGTCGTCTGTAGCGAATTCCAAATACCCTTCACTTTTAGCGTACGGTGTGATACAGACTTGACATAGGGATATTACTATGGTAACGCCGGCCAGAGTACTTTTGAGGCTGTAATGAGTTTACAGTATAGGCTACTGGTAGAGGAGAAATATTGAGCTAGCTTTCATCGTGGGAACTGGGCTAGGGAATTTTCTTCCAGGGGTTAGTAGTACATGTGTGGTCACAAGTGTCAAAATGGTGGAGTGTGTGATAAAGGGTTGTGATATTGGATGGTGTGCAATTGTACAGATGACGAGTGACTAGTGGAGTTTCTTTCATTGCCAGACTGACTGGCAGGGTATTCAGCTATGACAGGGTCAGTATTTTTAGTTGGGCCGGTACCAGAATTGAAGGTCGATTCTGGTAGTTTCAATTTGATCAAGTAATGATTCAAAACTGTTTTTGAAGGAATTTAAGTACAAACATATTTCTTGTGAAATACTGAAATTGTTGACCAGAGAGCTGGCTTGTCTCAAATCGAAAAAAATACACAACGAGAAGGAAGTATGCGGGGCCTCGCATTCCACACCATATGGTCGTGGATCAAGCGGGGTCGCGATTACGCTTATTATGTATTGCTACAGCCGCGAACCCTGGTAGTCTCTCCCACTTTTCCTTTCTTAGACGAACATCAGTTCCTGTTGTTCGTCTGGGGAGGCTGTGAAGTGGGCGAGACTGCTCGACCTCATTTTGCGCAGGCGCGCATTTTGTGCGGGCGCGCATTTTGCACAGGCGCGCATTTTGCGCAGGCGCGCATTTTGCGAGGCAGGGTTCCCTGCTGTAAAGCGTTGCTTGGATACGTCAATTGTGACTATCCTAGCAACGATAGAAGGTCGGGCGTTCGGACCCAGACCCATCGGACGTGTTTTTGCACGCTCCGATGTTTTAGCCGATATTTAGGATTTTATTGTGGAAATTCCAAACTTATTTAACTTAATTATATGGGAGGGGATTTGACCTATAACATACATTCCACTGTTGAACTATATTTAAATCATAACATATGTTATATTGCTAACTTCATTCTGTTAGTCAGAGGTAAGAATAAATGGTGAGCTCCTAAGAAGTGACATGAACGTTCCTTGCATTCTTTACTGTCCTCCAGACTTATATTATTAACCGCTATGGTCAACTTCAGATTGCTATTTGGATTGCTCTATAATCTTATTTAATTAAGGGCCTTCTGCCAATGGTCTGTCAGGAGTCGAACTCTCCACCTTGGGCAATGCTAGTCAAGGGTCAGGCTGGCAGGGTGACAGACAACCGGCTGCAGGAGGCACAAGTCATTCATTCACATGGAAACAATTATTGATATTAACACGTAGGGTCGCCTTAAGCGGGGGTGGAATAGCCCGACGGTTAAATACATATACATAAAACACTTATTTAATAGACTATTAAATTAAAAATGTGTCACATGTAAAACCCTTATTATATATTGAATATATCTTGATTCATCCCTGTATTACTTAATCAACATTGTGCAACATAGAAAACTTGTATTAAACACTAACACTATTTAATCTTCATTAGGTCTATATCTACAACCCTTGTCACTTACACGAGTTAATATTCAATAATTCTATATCTACAACCATTTTTGTTACTTATACTATTTAATCTTCATCAGGTCTATATCTACAAGCTTGGTCACTTACACTATTTAAATCTTCATTAGGTCTATATCTACAACCTTTGTTGCTTATACTATTTAATCTTCATTAATTCTATAGCTACAACCATTTTTGTTACTTATACTATTTAATCTTCACTAGGTCTATATCTACTAACTTTGTCACTTACACTATTTAAATCTTCATTAGGTCTATATCTACAACCTTTGTTGCTTATACTATTTAATCTTCATAAGGTCTACAATTCCAACCCTTATCACTTACACCATTTAATCTTAATGACGTCTACAACTACAACCCTTATCTCTAACACTACTTAATAACTATTATATCTATATTTAAGACCCTTATCACTTACACCATTTAATCTTAATGATGTCTACAACTACAACCCTTATCTCTAACACTACTTAATAACTATTATATCTATATTTAAGACCCTTATCACTTACACCATTTAATCTTAATGATGTCTACAACTACAACCATTATCTCTAACACTACTTAATAACTATTATATCTATATTTAAGACCCTTATCACTTACACCATTTAACCTTAATGATGTCTACAACTACAACCCTTATCTCTAACACTACTTAATAACTATTATATCTATATTTAAGACCCTTATCACTTACACCATTTAACCTTACTGACGTCTACAACTACAACCATTATCTCTAACACTACTTAATAACTATTATATCTATATTTAAGACCCTTATCACTTACACCATTTAATCTTAATGATGTCTACAACTACAACCCTTATCTCTAACACTACTAAATAACTATTATATCTATATTTAAGACCCTTATCACTTACACCATTTAATCTTAATGACATCTACAACTACAACCCTTATCTCTAACACTACTTAATAACTATTATATCTATATTTAAGACCCTTAGAATTTCAATGTGCACGTCAAAATTAACTTTAAAAAATGTTAAAAAAATAAAATATTAAAATCAATGTTATTTCGGACTGAAGTGAGAGATTATACTTATGAACCTCATCTATTTATCTAAAACTAAATGGCAACAAATCAAAACTATTGGACTATGCAACTTTATCTAAACACTTACACTACTAACTTCAAACACGTGAAATACAAGTTCAAACACGTGAAATTAATTTAGGCAAGCATGCAAAAACTCTGACACCATAGGCTTCTGCAGTGACAGGTCCTATTAAATTGACTCCGTGTTTATTCCCTTCTGTGTGACAGCAAATGCTTAATAAGTGCATCAGTATCTAAAGCCGTGTTTACACGGGCGAGTTAAGCCGTGTCATATAAATCGCCTCCTTTAGTTCGACTCAAATTGGTCGTGTAGACACTACGCTGAGGCGACTTAAGGCTAAGTCGCCTCATCTAGTTTGCTTCAAGTAAACCACTTCGCGAGGTAGTATATATGAGGCGAACTAGCTTAAGTCGGCCCACCTTGCTTGTGTGGACGGTAGCAGTTTACTTGAAGCGGATTAAGCATGTCACACTATATAATATAATTTGATCTATGAACCGGCTAGAGGTGTACAGATATTTTTTTCATCATTTATTTTTAGGTTTTCACTGCCCAGCAGAAGTTTTGACTGTTCCAAAACAATACGATTCAGTCCATACATATCTAGGTCGAACCCACACTCTCTCATGGCGACGTCGACTAACCGAAAGTGGCGCTGGTTAGTATGGACTTGCTCATGCGCAGATATCGATTTCCGCCTTAAACTGCTCTGTGTGTAGACACGACACTAGTTCGCCTCCTCTAGTTCGCCTTATCTAGTTTGGCCTAAAGTTGTGGGTGTAAACACAGCTCATGTTAGATATGTAGAATCAAATCTAGATAATTGCTTAGGTTTTGAAAATTTTACATTTCATCAGACTATGCAGCTTTAAATAACTTATAACGAATAGGTTGTTTTAAGATACATCAACCAGGAACAATCATATTTAATCACCATAATTCTGATTAAGTACAGTCGTGTTGGCCACGGTACTGCCCCTTTAAATAGAAATAACCCAAATTATGAAGCTCACCTTTGTATCCAGTATTTTGAGTATTTTATCCTTTGCCATGGCGACGGCGTCTCGGTGTCCCACCACCTTAATGTGCGGATCTGAAGTGGAAAGTGAAAAGTTTGGTAATCAGCTTGTCTCATTAATTGTTCAGTCAATTCCAGTTTGAGAAGGTTGGATATCTGCCTTAATGGAAGAAAACACAGGGATTTGGCAAATGTTGAGAAAAAATCCTTTATTTAATAGATCTTCCAATTTGTTTATATTCAACATTCAAATATGCATAACAAAGATGGTTACGATATGAGCATGTCTCAAAAGGTGATAACTAATTTTCTTTTTGTCTGGCGTAACGATTGATACAAAGCAGCACAGAAACGGTTGCACTGAAAATACAAGGACATTTGCTTCAAATCAATATATATTCTATTGGGATTATGAAACACCACATAAAAAATAAATCAGTTTATCCTGAGCAAATACATATATATGTCGATCGTTACAATGGACATAGTTTTGTCCCATATTACTTATCACCTTTTGAGACAGGCTCATATACATATGTGTATGGGGTGATTCTGCAAATGGAAAAGATTGCACATAGAATGAACTTGAACCCACACTACTGCCATTACAAGGTAGATGTCCTAAGCTTTAGACTACTATCCAGGCTCCCTATATATATATATATATATCTATAAATATATATATATAAGCCTATGGTGATAGAGTTTTGGCGTGCTTGCCAAAATTAATTTAGCATGTTTCCATTTCAAATATCTAAAAAGTTAGCGATTTAAAATAAAAGTTACTTCAAACTAAAGTAAGGTATATTATAATGAACAATCTAATATGTTTATCTCAGAAAATGAGAGAAACTCAAAACCATCGGACTATGCCACTTTAACTTATCTTCCATTTGAGTCCTTTTTGATATATCGTTTCAGATATTACATCCCCCTCTCTGTCTCTCTATATGTATATATATATATATATATATATATATATATAGATAGTAAATGGTCTATATATATATACGAGTGTGCATCTATGCATATACATACAGATAGATCACGATGTGATAAGAGACACGATTGATGAGCATTCAGGCATGTCCAATGGAAATCTATTTGGTTTTATAATTGATAAAATATGTTAGGGGATACATTACTACTACTGTAATGTAATGATGGACAACTATGTCAACACCGTGGGGTTGACTATGGGGCTAAATGAGGTGGTTGAATTGATACACTTCATATGGAATACGGTGAATAGGGCTTGTCGCAATTACACCAATATAGACTGGTGAGTCTGGTTGTCTGACTACCTGCCTACTTGAATATCCATGACAGTGTGTGATGGCATTGGCGACACATTTGTCCCAATTAATGCTAAATATGGAATTTTAGTCTATTTGTCTAACTAACTGCCTATTTGAATATCCTTGTCAGTGTGTGATATCATTGGCGACAAATTTGTCCCAATATGGAACTTTAGTATATTTGTCAGAATTTTAGTATATTTGTCTGACTAATTGCCTATTTGAATATTCATACCAATTATAACTTTTTCTAGAGTAGTGTTTTGAACTTAAAGGTAGTGTTTTTACTTAAGGATAGTGTTTTAAGCGTGGCCACGGTAGTGTTTTGAACCTACCTTCAACTAGGTTGAAAACACTACGGTCGTGTTTTGAACCTAGCTTGAGAACACTACCGTAGTTTTTTTGTGGGGTAGTGTTTTGAACTTACTACATCGGTGAAGAATTTCCAGTGGTTGTCAAAGCTAATATATATAACATATACAATGCCAAGGAGGATGGCCAAGGCTAGCGAATCTTTCGGCCGACTACGCCAGAGACTCTGGAACAACCACCATGTGTCCATTCGGGTCAAAGGTAAGATCTACCACGCAATCGTGCTATCCACCCTACTATACGGAGCCGAGGCCTGGACAGTGTACAGACAGCAGGTGAAAAAGCTGCATGCCTTCATGATGCGACATCTGCGTTCAATCATGAGGCTAACCTGGAAGGACAAAGTGACGAATAAGGAAATACTCGAACGGATGGGGCTGCCCTCTATGGAAGATCTTCTGATCAAAAAGAATCTCCGGTGGACTGGACACCTCATGAGGATGTCATCAGACAGGCTACCAAAGCAGATCCTCTATTCTCAACTGTCTTCTGGCTACAGAAAGAGAGGGCGCCCCCGTCTCCGGTTCAAAGATACCATCAAGAGAAGAGAAACCTGGGGCTGAGAGACATTAAGACCGACTCATGGATGCAACTCTCACGGCAGAGAGCTAAATGGAGAGCGGCAGTCAAGTAATGAAAGCAGTCTTTGATACAATGCCAATATGCAGACATCAGAACATAATTCAAAATAATATTTACTCAGCCTCCTAAGTAACCCAAACCTATAGTGAACATTTCACTCTAGTGACCAGTTCACGCTATGCCCCGGTCACATACACGTTAGCGGACGTAGTTGAATGTAGTGGAGGCTAACATAGTTGAACATACCGGCATCCATACTTGTCTGTGATGTTAACTTGGTAATAACATGGGTGAGCTGTGATGTCTGATTTAATTTGTGGACATGTTCAAAAGAGCGCCTCGTTAGAGGCTGAATTTGCATCCATGATGCTAACATACTCTAGCATACTCTAGCGTACTCTCACATAGTCTAGTGCACTCTAGCATACTCTAACATACTCTAGTGTGCTCTAGCACACTCTAGCATACTTTGATGTCACATAGCCGTCAGTGGACTAGGTGAACGTAGTGGAGGCTAATGTAGTTGAACGTACCGGCATCTGTACCATAACATATTTATCCATACCATAACGTATTTATCCGTACCAAAACCTGCTGTACCTTAACGTATTTCAAAGTAGTTTAACAAACTTACACCACGTTTGACCCATGTTTGCCTCCACTATGTTCACCTACGTTGAACTACGTCCACTAACATGTATGTGACCAGGGCCCGTATGCAGGAGTCAGTGTTAGCGGGGTTTGGTGTTAGAGCCTGTTACCGTTTAGCTAACACCGAAATCGGGACCTGTGTCAAATCGTATGCAGGAGCGCGTAACACTTTCAATATAGCTAAACGTGAATTTATTTATAGATTTGGGAAATCCCTCTGCGTCTGTACCCATATATTAGGCTTAAATATATTAAATGCTATCAAATTTAACAGAATTAGAATCGCAATAAGTGAAATTTTATCAATTTAACCTAAATTCGAAGCGTTATTAAGGCTGCTGCCGCATTGGCGGTGATATTAATAGTTATATTTTCGAATCGACGAACGTAAAGTAAACAAATCGCTAATACACTGACGCCAATGCGTAGATGTCAGCCAGTATGGATGTCGACGTCGACGTCTACGCAGCGGTCATGACGGCGGCGATTTGTTTACTTTACGTTCGTCGATTCAAAAATATAAGTATTAATATCGCCGCCAAAGCGGCGGTAGCCTCAATAATGCTTCGAATTTAGGGTTAAATTGATAAAATTTCACTTATTGCGTATGTAATTCTGTTAAATATGACAGCCAAATAGATTTGGGCCTAATAAACTCGCTAAACCTGATATTTTTTAGGCGTACGGTAACACCGGCTAAGCCTTTGGTGTTAGGCCTAACACTGACTCGTGCATACCATTTTTTCGCCGCTAAACCGGAATTCCCGCCAAACACCGTTTTGCTTCGCTAACACTGACTCCTGCATACGGCCCCAGGGCATTAAATACACCTACCCAGCACCTCACGAGTACAAATCAATTCCGCGCATAACCGAATAATACTTCATAGGTAATTACATAGACCCGCATCACCCAATCCCTCAGCCCGCCGACGATTGAGAAAACCACCCGTTATTTAACCCCCATCTCCCTAACACAACCACCCCTTTATTAATCAAAACAATTATTTAATCAAATTTATTGCATGAAACAATTAATTTTTATATTGTGATCCCCTAAGTATGGAAATGCACTGTAAAGAAATCTACAAAGGATGATTATATTCTTCCCAATTTTGAGTTGTGGACATAACACAATAGAAGGGGACACCAACAACAATATTGAACCTCAACTTCAATTTTTGTTCATAAAGCTTTGTAGAACAATTATATTACTAGCCATGGTACTAGAAAATAGCATTAAACATGCAACAATAGCAACTGTTTTTTTAAACCGAAACTCTGGTATTCACAGGATAACATATTTCCTAATTTAACAAGCAAGGGACAAGCAGAGGACACGACAGTTACGTCAAGAACCAGTTTAATCACCATGGAATATTAGATATAAAAAAATATATATGCTTGTCCCGATGAATTTTAGTATATTTGAGTTCAGAAAACCACGTTATACAACCCCATCTACCTAATGCCTGGTACACACCTACCGTATAGGATTCGCGCACTAAAACTGTGCGACACGACCCGACCCGCTTAAAACTGAAAACGGGCCGATTCATTTTTCGAATCGCGAATCGCAATCGTAATCGGTCGGTTTTAGCCCTAAAACTGAGGTTTTATGCGCGAATCGCAATCGCTAGGTGTGCGCGGGGAGCGCACACCTAGCGATTTGTGTGTGCGAAACGGGCAGTTTTAGATCGTATACGGTAGGTGGGTGCGCACAAACGGTAGGTGTGTACCAGGCATAACACACCCACCCCTGTCCACTTAACACCCCGCCCCTCGTGCCACCCCCCTCACCCAACCATAAAAGATTCACCCCATACTTGCAGCAGGGGTGGAAACAAACCCATTAGAAAAAGTAGCGAAAATTATCTACATGTTGGGTAACTGAAATGAGCAGATTAATTCTTAATATGAGAAGCAAAATAAATTCTTCACATCCATCTTAATATTTACCGACTGTGGTGTACAGGTAACCACTTGCGCTACATTTGATTTTTTAAATCAAATATAATAAACCATGTAGTTTAATAGACTTTTAAAAGTCAAATCGACGGCATTCTATGGTCGCCATCTCGCCTTTTTGTATTCTCTACCATTTCACCAATTCTGTCATGATATAAGTAGCCATTCGATACCCGAACCAGGGATTCCACTTCCTTTTCCAGACTAAAGCCATTTTCGCCCATATTTAGACTACATTGTCATTCACACCTACTGCAATACATGGGGCGAATCTTTTATCTACCCCAACTCCAACACAGACAACAACAAAAACTCACCCCAAAAAGAACCAGGGATGGGCACGGATAGCAGAGGTTACACCACGTGTTCACCAGAGCGGATCGAGTGCCTGTGCTCAGTGTGCCGCGACAGGAGGAGAATAAAGACTTGCACCCCGAGACTCCTCCAGTACCTAAGGACCCCTCCACACGCCTGATTTCCACACACAGCCTTCCAGCAACAAAATACCGGCAAACAAACCACCATTATAACACCCCACACACCGACAAGTTGGTTGATTGGATGTTGGGGTCTTACGTCCTGGCAACATTTAACGTCATATCAGGATGGGTACCGACTTGTGACAGTGCGCATTCAGGGCGACTTTATAGTGATGTCTCACTGGGAGACTGGGTCATCAGCACCATGACCTGATATGCCACTCAGTCACATTATCCTGACACTGAGCCAACTAGCCCTTGCCCTATCCTATTAATGCCGAGCGCCAGGCTAGGAAGCGACATGTATCAATTTGATAAGTCTTTGGTTTGACGCGTCCCCGAACAGAACTACCGATCTCCCACACGCGAGGCCGACACTCTACCGATTCGGCTACCGCGCCCGGTCACATGGCCAAACCAGCGTCCATTTCACAATGTTTCTCAAATGCGCAGCGTCAACTAACCCCCGTCACATTCAACAACATGACCAGAGGGGAATGCTGAATGAGTTGAGCGTCTGTCTCCCGTTTTGGTGGATTGTGGGATTCGGACCCACGGTTCGAACCCTGGGCGGGTCAAACCAATGATATTGATACTTGTCACTTCCTAGCCAGGCGCTCGGCATTAATAGGATAGGGCAAGGATTGGTTAGCTTAGTGTCAGGATAATGTGATTGAGTGGGAAATGGGGTCATGGCCCGGCAGCCTGATTTCCCAGAAGGGCAGCACTATAAAGTCACCATGAAGGCACACTGTCACAAGTCAGTGCCCATCCTGATATGCCC
The DNA here is from genome assembly GCA_030323885.1 of Branchipolynoe longqiensis. NCBI lineage: Eukaryota > Metazoa > Annelida > Polychaeta > Phyllodocida > Polynoidae > Branchipolynoe > Branchipolynoe longqiensis. Next base: position 48,570 of record JASIRB010002615.1, read on the forward strand.
TTAGAGGATGTTGCCCAGACGTAAAAGTCCAACAACCACCCAACCATTCAACAACATTTGTAATGTTTCCTGCTCCCCTGACAGTCGATTGTTTGTTTGTGAAGCACGCCCGGTCTATGCGTCAGTCAATAAGAACACAGCGGCGTCAGGGGTTTGTTAGTAAGACTGGGTGGCGCTGTCTTTATTGGGGCTCACCCAGCCGGCAAGCAATGGACTTGTGGCAGCGCCCCGACAGGCTCACTCGTGTACTGCATGTGAACAGCAGCGTGACTGGTACAGCCCGGACAAATGAATGTGTGCACACCTTCACCCTCACCCTCACCCTCACCCTCACCCTCACCCTCACCCTCACCCTCGGTGTCACCCTCGCCAAGGGAATTCCCCCGGCCACAAGGAAATTCAAACCAGCGACTTCGTCAGGAATAAAAACAGCGGATGAACTTTACCCAAGGACACCAGTGATTAGCAGTAAATCGAATATGTTTGTTTGTTTAATGACCCCCCCCCCCACACACACACCAGCACGTATGCATGGAGCAGTGTTAGTGGCTGGTGGTGTTATCCCTCTAACACCGGGTAGCTACCACTGGTTATCAGGAGCGTCGCGAAGTATGTCATGCCATATGCATGGTGGCCTAAACGGTTTGTGTTAGCTATATGTGAATTAATTTATACATTATGGAAATTTCTCTGAGCCTGTTGCCGGCGAGCACCTGGTTGGGCCTAATATATTGCCTTCTCTACCCAACGGGAACCAGCGTGCTTGTTAATGAGGCATCGGCGGGGGTTGCTTGCATTCGTCGATTCGACAATATTAATATCACCGCCAATGCGGCGGCAGTGTTAATATCGCTTCGTTTTTAGGGTTAATTTGATTAAATTTCACTTATTGCATATGTAATTCTGTCAAATATGAGAGCATTGAATAGATTTGGGCCTAATATATAGCCGCCGATTCGGCAGCGGCGGCGCTGGCGGCGATGTGGGTTTTGTTGATTTGCGACAGTATGGATATCGACGTCGAAGCGGAGGCGGCGATTTGTTTAGTTTATATTCGTCGATTCGAAAATATTAATATCGCCGCTGATGCCGCGGCAGCGTTAATATAGCTTTGAATTTAGGGTTAATTTGATGAAATTTCACTTATTGCATATTTAATTCTGTCAAATATGATAGCATTGAATAGATTTGGGGTCCATGCTGACACTAACCTAACACTAACACCACTGTAAACCTGCTATGAGAAGGGGTTAGAATTTCCAAGTTTAAACGCGCGGTGTTTGTCTAACACTGCTCCATGCATACCAAATTTTCGGCGCTAAACCAGAAATCCCGCCCTAACCGCGGTTTGCCTCGCAAGCACCGCTCCATGCATACGGGCCCAGCTGTTGAGGGGTAGCTCTTTTTTTTTTAATACCCCCCCCCCCCCGCGGTTCCACAAAATAAACATCGGCTGTTGTGGGTTAGGTAATTTGTTTGTCTTTTTCACTCACCCCCCACCCCCCACCCCCCAACCCCGGGCCCCCGCCCCAGCACAAAAGGTTAACATCGGATGGTCGGATGAGTTGAGCGTCAGTCTCCTGTTTTGGGAGATCGAGGGATCCGAACCCATGGGATCGTGGGTTCGAACCCTAGTCAAGTCAAACCAATGACTTACAAATTTATACTTGTCACTTCCTAGCCAGGCGCTCGGCATTATTAGGACAGGGCAAGGACTGGTGTGCTCAGTATCAGGATAATGTGAGTGAGTTGGATATCAGGTCATGGTGCTGGCAGCCTGGTCTCCCAGGGAGGCCGCACTATAAAGTCGCCATGAGTGCCATATGCATCAAGCAGTGTTAGCGCTCCAAACCTGTGGTTAGGGGCAATCTCCGGGTTAGTGGCGAAAAGTCTGTATGTATGTGGCCGGGTTAGGGAAACTCTGCGAGTTTAACGTCGTCTACGCTAACCCCAACCCATATCAAGTTTACCGTCGGGATTAGGGACCGATTAGGCACAAATCTATTCAAGGCTATCATATTTAACAGAGGTACATACTCAAAACGTGAAATTTCATTAAATTAACCCTAAAATCGAACCGATATTAACACCGAAGCTACATCAGTGGCGATATACATATTGTCGAATCGACGAATGTAAACAAAACAAATCGGCGGCTATATATTAGGCCCAAATCTATTCAATGGTATCATATTTAACAGAATAAGCTATTCATGAAGTGAAATTTGGTCAAATTAACCACAAAATCGAAGCGATATTAATGCCGCCACTACATCGGCGGCGATATTAATATTGTCGAATCGACGAATGTAAACTAAACAAATTGTCGCCGCCACCGTCCGCCGCTGCCGTATTGGTGGCGATATATTAGAGCCAAATCTTTCAATGCTATCATATTTAACAGAATTACATACGCAATAACTGAAATTTAATCAAATTAAGCATAAAATCGAAGCGATATTAATGCCGCCACTGAAATTTGTTCAAATTAAACCAATAATCGAACCGATATTAACGCCGCCACCGCCAGCGATGGATCGGCGGAGATATTGTGAAATAGCGGTGCTCGCCGGCAACAGGCTCAGAGGGATTTCCCAAATCTATAAATAACGAGAGGAGGGGAGAGGAGGGAGAGAGGAGAGAGCAGGGAGAGAGGAGAGCAGAGAGGAGAGAGCAGTGTACACAGGCTGTCTCTAATTGTTGGGACTCTGAGCTACGTGAATGAGTTGCTGCACCTAAAAGGGCACTACGCCAGAAGTGTCTCCAAGGAAACGTCCTCGTAAAGGATCCCCGCCCAATTTGACTAAAGTGTGGATATATGAAAATACGCTATTTATAAATCTACCTATATCTACAAACCGAGGTTTACAATTTAATAGTTCAATCCATGTGCGTTACTAGAATTATTAAACGCAAGTTCAAATCATGGAACTTCATAAATATGCGTAATGTAAATAAATAAATAAATATATATATATATATATGCATATATATAGATTAGTTAGACGAATCTTACCTGGGTATAGATGATGGACAGACCCATCTGGTTTAGGAGTGGAGAAAATATTGGAAATGAATTCACCTTTAGTATGTTGTACTCGTTTGACAATGCCTTTGGCTTCAAAAACCCCAACCTGTTCATTTAGTTGGAATTTTTCGTGTGAATTGAACTTATATGGAAAAGGTGCTCTTTTCTGTACAGGGAATTCTGTGAAAGGAATAGCAATGCCTCTAACAATACTAAGAACCTCTGGGTTAGTGGTTAATTGTTGCCATTGTTCTAAACAATTAACAATGTTGCCCGCTTGAAAAAGGCTTACGTCAGTTTGAGTTTCCTCTGTGACCATGTCAGGGCCAGGCTGCTGAAAAGTTTGTGTGGCGTTCTCTACTTGTTCCCTGGTTTGGGGAACTGCGGCTTGGGGACAAAGTCCCGTTTGTAACCGCGGTTGTCGTTCCAGTTTGAGGATTGTCTGTCGCCTCGACCTCTTCCCCTCTGGCTGAATGCGAAGGATGGGCCTCCCCTGAACGGCCTTCCTCCTCGGCGGAAGCGAAAATCCGTGCGGCTGCGGCGGAACCCGAGTGGGTTTTGTGATTTACGGCCCTTGAGTTCCGTGTTCTTAGCACTCTTAGTGTCCACCTCTACCTGCTTGTACAAATAAGCAAGCTGACCCCCAAACATCTTGGACTTGTCCAGAGGTTTGCCTTTGATGGGGGTAGGTCCGGAATAGACGGTGTATTCCTTGCCGTCATGGTCCGTCATCTTCTTTGACCGGGCGACCTCTTTGCCCGCGTCGGTGGTGACGGATTTAAAGACATTTTCGAAGCGGCGATGTGTCATATAGTTGCTCGCTGCAGCGAGCAAGGCAATGCCCCTATCCATTACCCGAGCTAAGGACGAGAACTTATTCTCGGTCTGCATGCGGTTAGCAATGGGGATAATAGAAGTCAAGGAGCCCAAAACTGCCTTATGAATTACAGAAAGGGCAGTTTCATAGCGGCGACGTTCGTCGGACAGATGGATGCCAGCATCCATCTCCTTACACACCGTAGCGGGAATACCTTTGACGCCGGAAATCTGTTCCGTCAATTTATTAATGACCTCAACTGGTTTGAACGTTGTAAAGTGGCCATTGACGGTATTCCTCATCATGGTTGTGGTACGCACCTTCTTTGCCTTTTTCTTGACAATCTTCTTGCCAACCTTAGCGCCTATTTTGGCGTACACTCCCGCGCGTTCCGTATCGGAATCTGATTCCGTGGAAGAGGAGTCGTTTGACGAGTCCGAGGACGAGTCTTTCTTTTTCTTTGACTTCTTAGGGCGTTTAGCGTTTGAGGCTTTGGTGAACTCGTCACCTGAGCTGCTCACAGTGCGGCGTTTCTTGCCGCGCGCTTTCGGTTTCGGAACCTCGGGGGCCGACACCGTGTCCTCCTCGTCATCCGAAAAGTCCTCCCAATCCTCATCAGGGATTTGGGGAGGGCCCGCAAAGGAAAGAGCCTGGAATTGGCGCATCTTGTCCTCCATCATGGCTGCCATCTTAGCCTCCCAATCACTTGGTTGAGGTGGCTGGTCACTGTCCCGGTCGGAAACCTGTGCCCCGGGCTGTGGAGACGGCGGAGCCGTAGGCGCTGGTGACGAATCGTAATCCGTAGGGGCAATGCCCTCTGCTGCCGCAGGCTGCTTATTCCGCCGAGTGGCCATCGGTTCCTGTAACGACAAAGGTGTTACTTAACCGGAATCATCTCAACGACACAAAGTGTAACCAGTAAACTGGGTTGAGGTATATGGTACAGAATAGCGTGTATTACAACGTTTCAGTACAGGCGTGAAGCTAAGTTTTGCCGTAGGGTTATGGTAACGAAACCAACCAAACGGGGGGTATCGATCCAAAGATCGCCCACTCTCTCTGTTCCGTACACTTCTCCCACCCGCGGCTACGACGCCAGCAAGTTGGAGAAAATATTACGAAACTCGGAGGTTCGCCTTAAAACCGGTCTGGGGTGTTTATAAAAAACACCCAGAAGCATCCCCAACAACATCCTCTATTCAGGATCCGGGAGAATTTTCTTAGGAAATGAGCAACTCGGGTTACCATTTCTCCCTGTCTCAAAAACAGGTGTCGATAGAACAAAGGACTATCGGTTTTGTAAGTGCCAGCGGCACGCAGTGTTCTATCCTCAAGTAAAAAACACGTACAAAGTCCAAATTGGACCTGAGAAAGTTCTGAACTTTCATAATGTGATGCTATAATGCATCATACACAGTTTATACTAAATTTTTTATTACTTACTTTGTGATTAAGTAGAGTTAGTAGATAAATCCTGTTGGAGCAACTCACAAACGTCCTCCCGTTGTGAGTCACTTATGCTAATTGCTGGACCCGGATGTGCTTCCTTCTCCCTAGCCTGCGGCTAGCCAGAGGCGGTATACCGAGGTAAAATATACATATATACATACATACACTTAATGTTATGTAAGTATATATCATCATCATCATGCTGTCAGTCGCAATGCGACAAAGACTGCTTTTATTTCTTAAGCGCCGCTATTTTGTGCGGTTGTGCATTTCATAAAATCTGCTTGCAAAGTGTTGAAGTGCTGCTGGCTTTTGCAAGTTACTAGCAGCACTCTCTCGGGGAGCAAATAGAGGTCTCACACCGGCAAGAACACATCAAGACAGGCGCAAACTATTTATCCCTGCAGTGGCTGGTCGGAAGATGTTGGGAGTTCCATTCATCACCGCCCTTAATGCTGCCAGGGAAGCATGTTTTATGTTAGGGTTTGCTCCCTTAGCCTTTGGTTCTATCAAGTACCACAAGGCAGTGGTTTATAACTTTGCAAGGCAGGGGCGTCAAACTCCCTGAGGTATTTTAGCAGGTAAGTACTGCAATACCTGCATACCTGGTTAGCATATAAATAATGTAATTATAATATATACTATATATATACGTACATTGCGCATATATATGAAGTTCCATGATTTGAACTTGCATGTGACATATGCTAGTGGCGCCAAAACGGGCAATCGGCCCGCAGTAAATCGGCTGATCAGGAGTATGGTCATCCATAATAAAAGCGAAATAAATATCACAAGAATGCTCCGCCCCTTTATATTCATATAATACGTTATATATCACATATATATAGTATATATACTATATATATAGTATATATATAGTATATATAAATGTATATGCTTATTTAAGGACATTTTGAGAATATAAACAAGGACATGTTTTCTTGTCAGTTATATCCAGAACCAATATTTATATGTATATATATATATAAATATACAGATTGATATATATATATATATATATATATATTATAATTACATTATTTATATGCTAACCAGAGTTAATTCCCTCTTTTCTCACACGGCGTCACCACTGTTGGCATTGGTGAGAAAATGAGGAGGACTTGTTAGTACAACAGCATAGCGCCGTTATACGTTATTATGCACACTGACAGGGGAGCATCCGGAGCCTCATAAATAGCCACACAGAGGCGCTACCTGTGAGTCTGTTTGTATTTAATATATTTATACTCCATAATGTCAAGTGCTAAAGGTTATGGACTTGAGTTTATGTCCGTCCTTGTAGTGCATTAGTGGCCACCACCGGTATCTGACATCAAGTAAGGGCCAATAAATTGGACTGTGATAAGTATCAATGTTCGCTTCACCTGTGTCGGTGCACATTCCAGGGCCTTGTCTCATACATTCAGAAGTCTACATTGGGGAGACAGAGAGAGAATGAATGAGTGAGTGAGTGACAGATAGAAAGAGCGAGAGAGGCAGAGAGAGTGAAAAAGAAAGCGACATAGAGTGAGGTCGTTGGTTGGTTGTTGGATTTTTATGTCCTGGCAAAATTTAAGGTCATATCAGAAAAGGGTATCGACTTGTGACAGTGTGCACTCATGGCAACATTATAGTACTGCCCCACTGGGAAATCAAGCCACCGGGTGACCTGATATCCCACTCGGTCACATTATCCTGACACTGAGCTAATCAGTCCTTGTCCTATTCTATTTATGCTGAGCGCGCCTGGCTCGGAAGTGAAAAATATCAATTGTGTAAGTCACTGGTTTGACTCGACTGGGAATCGAACGCCTGATCTCCCTCACGAAAGGCATGCGCTCTACCGATTCGGCCACTGTACCGGGTCAGAGACAAAGAAGACACAGAGAGGTAGAGAGACAGCGAGTGTGACAGAGAGCGAAAGAGACAGATAGAGACAGAGATTGATTGATAGAGCGTGAGACAAAAGGACTGAGAGCGAAAGAGACAGAGCGAGAGACAAATAGGGATAGAGACAGAAATTGAGGGAGACAGAGAGAGAGAGAGAGAGAGAGAGAGAGAGAGAGAGAGAGAGAGAGAGAGAGAGAGAGAGAGAGAGAGGTACATCCATTTCTTTAAGTGGTTTTAAATTTAAAATGTGAAATTCTCATACAATGAAAGCGGAAGTTATGAACGAAAACTAAAAGTCGTCGATGCCAACCTCCCGAATCCTCCCTCTCCAATATTACATCTCTTTATTTCTCTCTCTCTATCTCTCTCTATATATACACATACATATATACACACATATATATATATATTATATATATATATAGTATATATATATATAATATATATAGTATAGTTATACGAGTCTTACCTTGGTACAGATGATGGATAACTGTTGTTTTACCGAGGTATAAGCCTCGGATAGATGTGGGCTAGGGAGAGAGGTAAGCACGTCCGGTACCAGCAATCTTAACCTACTTATTGAGGATAAAAATGACTTTCAAACAATGGATACTATTACTTTACCGAAAAGGTACACCAACGGAATAGATGTGGCAGGGTGTGGCGGGAGGGCCCTAGCCCACATCTATCCGAGGCTTATACCTCGGTAAAACAACAGTTATCCATCATCTGTACCAAGGTAAGACTCGTATAACTATACTATTTTACCTCGGTAAACAGCCTCAGGCTAGCCTCAGGCTAGGGAGACCTTTACATAATTCATTTTTATCCTTAATATCATTCTTTCTTATTATTATAACATTCTAAATTTTTGTTCTCACCTATTCTTGTTAGTTGGCGAGAAGACGCTTTGCAACGCCGGTAGGCTTTTCTAGTCGTTTATTATAATGTTTTGCAAACGACTTAGCCGTCTTCCAGCCTGCATGCGCTAGTATTCTTTTCACAGAAATACCAAGCACCCGTGCCTTGGAGACCATGGCTCCTCTAGTTGAGTGGGAAGAGTATTTACTCGTATCCACTCCAGCCAATTTCAACACCGTAATTGTCCATCTGGCAAGTGTGTCTCGTGAAATCGCCTTATGTGGCTTTATAAAGCTCACTAATAGTTGTTGTGATGCACGTAAATCCTTTGTCTTGTATATATAAGCCCGTATGGCCGACACAACACATAATTTCCGATCATTCGGAAAACAGTCTAAGTGAACCGTTGATAAAGGGTCACCTAACGTGTTCGATTTGAGCAATTTTTCTAAATCAAACGTAGCTTGTTGCTTGTCTATTTCTAATCCAGTTAAGGATAAAGCAACAATCGTCTGTCCTCTGTGTCCGGTTACTAACAATAACAGGACCGCGACCTTAAAACCTAACTGTTTTATATCTAACCACGAGTTGTGAGGCCAAGCCTGAAACAACTTAAATACTATAGAAACATCCCAAAACCGACTATACTTTGGTTTTGGAGGATTCCTTTGATAAATTGAACGAAGTAAATAACAAATAACATAATGTTTTCCAACTGTTTCGCCATCAATTCTAGGTAATATAATTGATAACGCACACCTCGCCGCATTAATCGATCCAAAGGAAAGTCCTTCATCCTCTAGAGAACGAAGAAACCGAGCTACTTGTGAAATCTTTGGATTTGTTGGCTTAACTTTCATTAACAAACAATGTACACCCCATTTCTTTAAATAGGTTGTATACATTTTGACAGTTCCTGGCCTCCAGGCATCCGATACTATCCTATCCTCAGTAATTCTGTCCAATCCAAATTGCTGTAGCTGCTTCCTTAGAAAAGGAATGCCAATAGGGGCGTCGTTGACACGTCGCCGTGAACCACTAGCGGTCCGTGGTGCGTCAGATTCCCGAGTTTTCTTGGGAATCGTATACGATCTTTTGCCAGTTGTGAAACTGCTGGCAGCCAAGGTTGCGTGTCCCAATCGGGCACCACCAGTATCGCATGTGTCCCTTCCAAGCCGATTTTTCTCACTACTCGGCTGATAATGCTAAATGGTGGGAAAATATAAAAATAATTATTTTCCCAGGTAATAGCAAACGCATCTACTTTCCAAGCATCCGGTTCAGGATGCCAAGAAACATAACAGGGTAACTTGTTATTATTTCGTGATGCAAATAAGTCAACTTCAGGTGTACCCCATTTTTCACAAACGAAGTTAAACAAAGGTGTAGAGAGAGACCACTCTAAATGGTCATGGAAATTTCTACTTTTATAATCTGCAAGTGTATTTTGTGACCCTGGAATATGCGCTACAGTCAGCCAGACTTGTTGAGCCTGTGCCCAGTTCCAAATCAGTTTAGATAACTGATTGCAAGACTTTGATTTGGTTCCACCCATGTTACGAATATATGCCATGGCAGTAGTATTATCAGTTAGTATTCTAACCTGTGATTTATTTATCTTTACTAAACTACGTAAGCCCAGATAAATAGCACGCAATTCTAGTGCATTAATATAGTCTGATTTTTCATCATCAAGCCATCTACCTCCTGTTGTGACCCCATCTCGATGAGCTCCCCAACCTTCTAACGAAGCATCAGTAGTAATTACTGTATTAGGTTCCGCCATGCGGATTGGATTTGGTGAACTTGCTATATGTTGCATCCACCATCCAATATCCTGTAACCCTTCTTGCGAAATAAACATCTTTCGCTCAAAATTGCCTTTAGTTCGTGTTAACGCTAAATTTTTATCTATTTCTAGCGACTTAATATGGGCCTTCCCATATAACACAGCAGGTGCATATGAGGTCATTATGCCAATAAGAACAGCAACCTGTCTAATTTTTGGCTTTGATAACTTAATAAGCTGAGTCGCTGTAGTCATAAACTTAATTAGTTTTTGTTCTGTTATCGACACTGTAAGGGACTGTGTATCCAGAATAAACCCTAAACATTTGAGTTGTTTTGTTGGTTTAAACACTGACTTTTGTTGATGTACATAAAACCCCAATTTAGTGAGTAATGCACATAAATCCAAAACTGCATTCACACAACCAATTTGTGTTGATGCTATAATAAAAGAATCATCTATGTATGGAAACATTATGTGACCCTTCCTCGCCATTACCGAGAAAACAGGTTTAAGCAATTTAGTAAATAAACGTGGCGCACAAGCTAAGCCATTCGGCATGCAGGTAAACTCATAGAGTTGGTTATCCCAAATAAATCGAAGAAATTTTCGGTATTGTTCCATTATGGGAAGCGTATAATATGCATCCTGTAAATCAACACTAGCCATCCACGCATCTGGTGTAATCAGATCTCGTGCCGTATCTAGAGAGAACATTTTAAAATGTCGATATTCCACCCTTTTATTAAGGATTGTTAAATCCAGGATCATTCGAACATCACCATTAGGCTTCGGTCTCGAGAAAATGTTTGAAATAAACTGTCCTGAACAGTGTGTCACTTTTTGTATAATTCCTTTCTCAAAGAATTTATGTACCTGTTTAGTTAGTGCGTCTCGTTCAACTGGTTGAATGTTATATGGAAAAGGTATTATACTTTGTACAGGAATTTGTGTAAAGGGAATTTGAACACCCCTAACTATTTCTATAATTTCTTGGTCACTAGTAATTTTGTGCCACTCAGAAATATGATTACTAATATTACCAGCCACAAAGTTGCTTACAGTTTGTGTGTTTTTAGAGGCTGCAGGGACTTGTAAAGTTTGTGTTTGGACCTCTACTTGGACCCGCCCCTGGGGAAAGGTCTCGACGAGTTGAACCCTCGACCTATTGGCCGTGCGGTGTTGTCGGTCCAGCCTGGGCGAGCGCCCCGGCCCCGAAACCCTTGACCGAAGTTTGAACTCGGTCTGGTTCCTCTGGTGAACCGTCGTGGACGAAAATCCCCTCGTGACTTTTTGAAACGAGGAGCTTCCTGTTTCTTCTTGCCATCCATGTTTTTGCCACTCTTGGCTGCAGTCTCTACCTCTTTATAGAGGTATTGTAGTTGACCGCCAAACATCTTGGTGTTATCTAAAGGTTTCCCTTTAATCGGCTCTGGAGCAAGATAGAGCGTAAACTCCTTCCCCTCATTATCGGTAACCTTCTTAGAGCGAGCCACTTCTTTGCCAGCATCTGTGCAAACTGACTTGAAGACATTTTCATATCTTCGAAACGACAGGTAATTACCTGCCGCCGCTAGCACTGCAATGCCTTTGTCCATTGTCTTAGCCAAAGACGAGAACTTATTTTCACTCTGCATCCTATTAGCCACAGGAACAATAGCTGTTAGGGTAGCCAACACTGCCTTATGCACTGTGTGCAACACATCCTCAAACTTCTTACGGTCATCCGTCATATTGACATCCCGATCCATTTCTTTAATGATGGAGTTGGGAACACCCTTTATGCCTGTTAACTCATCTCCTAACTTGGAGATAACCTCCGCCGGTTTGAACGTGCGAAAATGACCATTCACGGTCTCGCGCATAAGCGTAGTGGTTTTAACCCGCTTAGCCTTTGGCTTCTCCACCTTCTTAGCCACTTTAGTGCCAATGTCCGCATAGACCCCTTCATATATGGTGTCTGAGTCTGATTCCGTAGAAGTAGACTCAGTGGACGACTCAGAAGAAGAATATTTCCTCTTCCTCTTCTTCTTTTTGGACTTAGTCTTCCGCTTTTTGCGCAAACCAGTCTCTGCCCGCTCCTTGGTGAATTCATCACCCGAAGAAATCACCTGTTTCTTCTTCTTCCTCCGTTTAGGAGAAGGAGGAGGAGGAGCCTTAAGCTCCACCGCCGAGTCTGTGTCCAAGAAATCCTCAAATGAATCCTCTTGGACACTCGGCCTACGCCGCTTCCGAGACACAGGCGATTTGGCAGTCAAGATGTGGCTTTCCAATCTTGCAAAGCGAGCCTCCCAATCTGGAGGCGCAGGCACATCAGGCACTGCGTCCTCGTCCGGGTCGGAGAGGATATGCGCCCGGGGCTGTGT
>JASIRB010000064.1:0-22114 GCA_030323885.1 Branchipolynoe longqiensis
GGCTCATTCGGCAAAAACTTTCTTTGTTGCTGCGCCACTAATAAATAACGATTGCGCCAAGATTAACGGGTTGTATCGTAAGTTACGCCACTATTTAAGTTACTAAATACTGTTGTATTACAGAGATACAGTTAATGGTATTGACACCGTAGTAGCATTTCCATAATAAAGTGAAATTGACACTTGTTGCTTACCAAATGCTACGGAGCATTTCGGGTGGAATAAGCAAAGGAAATGAATACTTTAAGGAAAAATGGTGCCATGAACTAATGTATTGTTATTCTATCGGGACATAGAGTGAAAAAAGTACACCGGTGGTGACTGAATGTCTTACTAACAAATAACAATTTCATTTATTTGCCATTGACTTTTCTATTTATCTAAGTTAAGTTTTAGTACGCCTACCAATTACGGGGTAATTACCATTTTGTAAACGTGCCGGCTGGTGGGTGCGGGTGGTGTAAATAGGTCAAATGAAAGCACTACAGGTAATGATGTTAAAATGTTGCATGTGTTTAGAGTTGTTCATTGAAATTCATTGACAAATGATAGATTAAATATTGCATTGTTCATAAAATTCATTTAAAGCAAAATAATATGATGTAAAATGTTATCATAATTGATTAAATGTCATAGTCAGAGGTTGATAAATGGTTCGTTTCTAGTGCATGAGTATGAGTGAATGTTATCATATATTGTATGGAGATGTATTCATTGAAATTCATGAATTGCATTAACATTAATTGTCATGAGATGTATTTCAGATTGAAAGTGTCCTAGGCAGAGGTTGTCAACACAAAAGGTTCTTTTGAAAAATCATGAACATATGACTGTTGAATGTGCATGAAATATTCATTGAAAATTCATGACGTATGATGAACATTATCATGTATTACACTGTTGATTTGTTCCATTGACATTGACATATGGTTGAACATTGCATATATTATTAACTATCTAAAACTATCATTGACATTAATTTGTTATAGGGACCTATTGATGATCTTTTGATACTAGATATATTTCAGTGACATTATTCATGTTGTGGAAACATATTAATGATATTTTATACTGAAGAGTTATTTCATTGACATTATTCATGTTGAGGAGACATATTAATGATCTTTGTACTGGAGATGTATATTATTGACATTACTCATGTCTTAGGGACATATTAATGATCATGATTTCCAAAATAACAAAACTATATTCATTTACAAAATGATATAATATAATCTATGAGGTTATAGATTTAAATTTAAATTTAAAAATACTCAAAATATTATTGAATATAAACATAAAATTGATATATTGTATCAGTGATTTCTATGTAAAAGAAGAAGGAAGTCATCCATTGCCTTCTACAAACTATAGGATCACCAGACCTGAAACATTGACATCAGTACGAACAGTCGACTATGCTCAGTGTGCGAGGAACTGCAGCATATACTGATGGTCACTATGTTCGCAACAGAGTTCGGTAGGAACTTTGGCATATGTGACTGAGTCAATGATTTCGCGTCAACAGCACGAGGAAATGCTAGGTTCAATAGGAGAACTAAAGCATATGCTGACCACTGTTTCCATTAGTCTTCAAGAAGATTGCAACAATAACATTGACATTCGATGAACTTCGTAGGCAGTAATATCAACGCGTAGCAGTTCTGGAGAACTGTACCACAAGCTGATCGTCAATATGTTCGCAACAGAGTTCGGCAGGAACTTTGGCATATGTGACTGAGTCGAGGATTTCGCTACAGCAATGTGATAGACAATGCTAAAGTTCAGTTAGAACTAACGCATATGCTGCTAGTGACTGGATCGTGTTGGTGATATTAAGCAACGAAGACGTACGAGTTCACATAGAACTAACACAGAGACAGTTATATTCAATATAAATTCGCCGTTTCGTGGAAGAAACGCTGTAACATCGATAATCGACGTCAACAAATGCAGTACATTCGAACATTACTATTTAATAGGTTAAACTTGAGCAAAAGCATGTAGATCTATCATTATTTAATGATATGGATAAGTATTATGGTTTTGAAGTTAAAAAAGAACCACTGTCATTGCTTTGTTTACATTATGCCGCCAAGTTACGCTATCGTATATGTTGAATTTCTGTTGACATGATTAGATTTGTTAAAACTGATAATTGATGCTTTATTTTTGTACAGGAGTTACAAAAACACATATTAATTCATCTTTTGCCATTATTTCGGGATAAAACGACTTAAAATTGGTGAAATAGAAGATTTTGGTCTAAATTTGCAAGAAAATAGTCCCTGAAACTAGGTCATCGATTCAAACCGCTTAAGCCTTGTTTTCTCATTGACTTGAGTTCCGTAATGTTATTCCTATGGAGACCTGTCGATCAACCACGCGTCTACCATCGACGTCCCAGGTCTTCTACGAGTTTAGCATTCGGTGAAAGAAAATACCTTGTAAAAAGAGCGTATCAATATGAAGGGTTGACAGCAAATAGCAAATCCGATTAAGCACTAATGTAAGATCGATGCTAAGTGACTGGAGTGTGTCTTAGAATCGTTGCAAAACGACCTCTAAACCATCACAAAACTAAAAAATGCTCAGAATAAGCTAAAAATGATGGCAAATGAATCATATGCTTCTTAAGACATCATATATGTTATCAGAGGGGTAAAATAAGACTTGAAACATAGGTAAAATTTAAATTATAAAAATAAAATATAGAATTATTTTATTAAATACCATAACAAAAAAGAAATTAAATTTTTCGGAATTTTTTATTTTTTTTGCTCTCAAAGTCAGATATGCCTTATCTATTAGCGCGACTATTTCAGACTCAATTTATTGTTTAGGTTGATAAAAGATATAAAAGAATAAAGAGGATATAAAGGTGACAACGTAGTACTGTGCACTTCTTTCTATACTGCTGGGCAGATGGTAAGAAGTGGATGGGCGGAGTACGTTGTAAAATTGTCCGATATAATACATGTGAACCGAGGTGAAGTTACTATAATAAATTACAAACTGTCTATATAATGATAAGAGTTAAAATATAAAAACCAAAGGCATATGAGGGATGTGTGAAATTGGTAAACTATTATTCATTGAGTATAGAATTTGTATAATTGAATAGTCTTTAGAGGGAGTGTCACATCCGAGTTTGACTAAGAACAGTCTTTGGAAGAGTCACCTCACATGCCCCCTCCCCCCCCACATGGTATTGTTATGATCATTGACCACTGCATTGTACTCTGATTGGAGGAGTGAGTCATGTGACCACTGCATTGTACTGTGATTGATGAATGGAATCATGTGACAACGGCCATCTTGAATCTTGAGAAAACCTATATAAGCCAATAAACTAAAGAGTCTCATTCTCTTACTTTCACTCTAACCCTGTTTCCTTCATTACCTGTAGTGCTTTCATTTGACCTATTTACACCACCCACACCCACCAGCCGGCACGTTTACATAGTGTTCTTCTTCTTTGGACTTCAACCTCGGACCGCTTCCACCTCGGACCTCCGCCCAAAACACGAACGCACCATGCCCCGAGGGAAAGGTCGTGGACGCAAGAGCTCCCGGGCTGCCCCCCGGACGCCGGGGCCTACATCAACACCGCCCTGGGAGGAGTCGCCGGCTTCAGCCCCGGCGTCCCCCGTGGCCCCCTCGGACCGCGCCTCGGGCTCCGAGGTGTCCGTGCTGCTGGAGGCCATGCAGCGCATGCAGCTCGAGAACCGACAGGCCGCCGCCCAGGCCGCCGCCGAGGCCCGCCAGGCAACGGCAGACCTCCACGCCCGGATCGACGCCCTCGTGCCGGAGGAGCCCGCCCCGGCGCCTCGGGCGCGCACCACCACTGCAGCCCGGCCCCCGCCGCCGCCTCACGCGAGCCTGCCCGGGGCACCGCTGGCGGAGCACGAGAGGTACCGCCACCTCTCCACGCAAGCACCATCTACCACGTCCCCGGCCTACCAGGAGGACTTCACCCGCCACAGCCCCGCATCCGTGGCCGACGCCGTCCGGGAGCTTTTGGCCTCCGCCGAGGCGCGGCACTCCACCAGGCGGCAAGGGATACCAGCACACTACATCTTTCCTTCTGATCTTGTGAAGCGAGGGGCAGAGAGAAAGCCGGTCAAACGAGGAGAGGCGACAAAGGACGAGTACACGCTCGCCCTCCTCAACCTCATCGACCACCCCAACTTCCCCGCCCACTCCGCCCAGGGACTCCACCACCACCTCCTCGGGGTGTGCCGGGACAACTTAATATACCCGTGGGCTACCGTCCGCCGATACTCAGAGAGTGTGTTCTCTGCCATCGCGGACGGGACCCTCCCCCACGGGTGGCACGACCTGGTGGCCATCAACCTCCACAGACTCAACTGCCTCGCCATGCCCGACGACCATGCCACCGCCGCCCCCGCCCGCCCACTCGACCCCCTCCAGCGAGGCGCGCACTTCCCCCGAGCCCAGGCCGACGCCCGCACCACCTACGATAGAGAGATCCACGGGGTGCCCTGCCCGGCCTGGAACCGCACCCCCGCCTCGTGCGATCGGGCCCACCTCGGGGAGGTCCACGGCGAGGCGGAGGACAGACGCCGTCACGTCTGCGCGTATTGCGCCAACGTGAGGCGCGTCTTCACCATGCACAGCGAGGCCGACTGCATCACGAAGCAAACCCGTGAGCGCCAGACCCCCCCCTCCACCTCGGCGGATTTTTGATTCGCCGGCCGCCCCCCGGCCGGCCCGGGGGGCCCCCTCCGGCGCCCCACCTTCACCACTGCCGACAGCCCCGCACCTCCCCCCGACAAAGCGACCACCGATCGCAGCGCCGCCCAGTCTCAGCCGGGGATCACCACCTCGGGCATCACACCTCAGTCCAGAGCCCAGCCCAGCCTCACGAGGAACCCTCTGCCGGCACCCCAGCCGCCGACCGTATCGACACCGCCGTCCACCCTCAGACCACAGCCCAGCCTCAGACCACAGCCCAGCCCAGCCTCACAGGAACCCTCTGCCGACATCACATCTCAGGAGCGGGCCCCCCCTTTTTTGGCCGCCCGCTCCCCCTCCACGTAGGCCCCGGACCCTCCTCTCACCCAGGCCTGCCTATCCGGGCCCACGCCTCGGGCGCCCCGCGCCCCCGCCTCGGGCGCGCCTCGAGCCCTCTCCTTACTCTTTGGCGGAGGGCTCCTCGGCCCCCCCCTCTACCAGAACTCTGACACTGCTCCTTATGAGCCCCTCACTATTTATCCTCTGCTCCTCATGAGCCCCTGACTCTTTGCTCCTCGCGAGCCCCCTGCTCCTCATGAGCCCCCTGTATTGCTCTGCCTCCTCAGCCTGTTTACCTCCTCAGTTACCCTGTTTGTACCTTACTTGGTCATTTATTGTTTTTCACTGTTTCTCTGTATGTTGCCCGAGGCGTCACAATAAACGCCTCAGTTTTCCCACCTCCGCCTCTGTTCTTCCTTCTCGCGCATCGGTCGTAATGCGAAGCATTTCGTTTGATGCGAGGGGAGGGAGAGCGACTCACCCGGCCCTGAGCGACTCACCCCCCCCCCTCCTGCCACTGCTCACCTCCCCCCGCCCCTGAGCGACTCACCCCCGCCACTGCTCACCTCCCCCCGGCCCTGAGCGACTCACCCCCCTCCTGCCTCTGCTCACTTCCCCCCTTATAAGGCCGCCCGCCGGCCTCCCTCAGGCACTCAGCCTCCAGCCCCCTTCCAGCTCTCTGCCCCTTCTTCTTCTCCACCCACCCACCCAACTCTCCCTCCTCTACCCTCCCCCCTCTGCGGCGGAGGGCTCCTCGGCCCCCCCTCTACCAGAACTCTGACACTGCTCCTTATGAGCCCCTCACTATTTATCCTCTGCTCCTCATGAGCCCCTGACTCTTTGCTCCTCGCGAGCCCCCTGCTCCTCATGAGCCCCCTGCTCCTCATGAGCCCCCTGTATTGCTCTGCCTCCTCAGCCTGTTTACCTCCTCAGTTACCCTGTTTGTACCTTACTTTGTCATTTATTGTTATTTCACTGTTTCTCTGTATGTTGCCCGAGGCGTCACAATAAACGCCTCAGTTTTCCCACCTCCGCCTCTGTTCTTCCTTCTCGCGCATCACAATATGGTGGTGGTGCCATTTACACTGAACCTTTGCCAGTCAGACGTATCGGTTGGTGGCAACACGCTAGCAGGACTGGTCCCTATAGTGGCCCCTTCAATCTATGGCTGGTGGCTACTCCTCATGGCAGATTGCCTGCGACTTGCTGGTCACTTCTATTCTGACCTTCCTGGAATAACCCTGTGGAGGATCCTGAAGTTTTCCCACAACTGCCATGTTAGCTTCTTTTATTTAACCAGACGAAGCAGAAACCGAGCCATCACAATATTGCAAACAAAAATGCATAGTAGTAGGTATCCCAAGTGATTTTCAAAAATAGTTTGAGTTAATGGTTTGTTTGTTTGTTGTTGTTTTACATCCTAGCAACATCTAAGGTCATATCAGGATGGGTACCGACTTGTGACAGTGTGCACTCATGGCGACTTTATAGTGCTGTCCCACTGGGAAACCAGGCCGCCGGCACCATGACCTGGTATCCCACTCAGTCACATTATCCTGACACTGAGCGCACCAGTCCTTGCCCTATCCTAATAATGCCAAGCGCCTGGCTAGGAAGCAACAAGTATCAATTTTAAAGTCATTGGTTTGACTCGACTGGGACTCGAACCCACGAACCCACGATCTACCAGCATGGGAGACGGACGCTCTAACTCATTCGGCCATCCCGTCTGGTCTTTGAGTTAATGGATTTCACCTGTTAGTATATTTAATTTGAAATAAAATGACACTTCATTTGTGAAAATCGCTCTAATATTAAAGACGATATGGACTTTTTTAAGTTGTTAATTAATTGGTCCTACCCAAAACTAAAAAGATAGCATTTTTGATGGCCCCAAGAATTAAAAGTAACCACCCTATCAGACTTTCTGTATTTTTTCCTTCAAATCAATGGCCTATACAATGAGAATAAAAAGATCCAGGGGTCTGATGTGGTTACATTTCAAGATATACATCTTCAAAAATGTGCAAAATCACAATTTCCTTAATTTCACCAATTTCTAAATTTCGCTTTGGACCACTTTTGGGGGCATGGTTGTGGAAAAAATTGGCATCGATATTAAATTATTCTGATTTATCCCTAACCTACTGATGAGTCTTGTCATTGCTATTTTTTTTCAGGACTACATATGTTTGGGAAAAGCTTAAAAAAATAGGTTTAAAATGGTCCAGAGCTCAATTTGACAAGTGATAAAATCAGGTAAAAGGAAATGCCCAACTTTGAGCAGGCTTATTTGGTACAGAAAAGCACCCGTACAAGAAAATTGCATGAAATTTTCACACTGTACTGCCTTCAATATGCTCTTATTGTTTACGTTACATACAATACAATTTGATAGATGTGAATGTTTAAAAAAAAAATGTTTTCAAACCCTGTGTGTGTGTGGGCAGTGTGTTTATGGCACATTGCATAACAACTGGCACATTGCATAACAACTTTAGCATTCAATTATTAAGTAGAGCCAACATTTATTTTGTCTCAAATTTACGCCTTCACACCGTGCATTGCTAAGAATCATGATTAACTTCTTTTTTTAAAGAAAAAAAGGATCTTTATTTTCGTGTAAAAACCTAAGTTATCCATTATTCGGTTCAGAAATGGTGGTTAATTGAACATTTTAAATTAAAATTTAAAATAGATGGACAAATAATTTATTCAAGGACAAAATATGACTATATGGCCTGTAGTATTGGCAACAAAATGATATCATTGGCATGATGATGCTAGCTCTGGTGAATGGGTGCCAGAGGTTTGAAGAAGCAGTGTAAAATTTCATGCATAAGTTAGTTGAAACAAAAGGTGATTTTCTACATAAATGGACTTGACAAAGCATTGATTTTCTGTAGCTGATCAAAGTCATATCCTAATGTGGATGGGATTATTAGAAAGACGAAATATGAAGCTTTATTTTGCTTTAGATTTTATTTCAATTGGTGAACAACTTAGAACACACCAACGGATTGAAAATGATGAATTTTAAGCCTCCACACACAGATTATTGGTGGATTGGCAAGGCACTTGGGATACCTAGTAGTAGAAGTGCACTTCAAACTAAAGTAAGCATCAGTCATTAAATTGGTGGTAAATTGCACAAGCACATTGCTGATTAAGTAGATTACCAAAAAAGGTAATCCACAGTATCTTGAGTAATTATTTTGTTCATAAGGGGCAATGGGAAGACAACCGTTAATGGTTACACTGTTCCTACAATTTCTATTGTCAACAGAGTAGTATATGTTTGTGGAATAATGTACAGAAATTGTGAATTATGCACCCAGAGCACCACCTGCTGCTGGGGTGAGTGACAGCCACCACCACTGGGGGGTGGTGCCCGCCCTGACTGTGGGGGTGCCTGATTGGCTGACTGTGGGACTGCCCAGTCACTTATGCCCTCTTGGCCCTCTGACCACATTCTGAGATTCATTAATTATTCAAGACTCTGCTTCAGACATACTGAAGAGAGATCGCTCTACTCCTGGCTCTTGAGTGAGACACAACTAATCTAGAGCAGGACCCCAGACACTCTGTATGATGCTAGGAAAATTCATATATCTAAATTGAGTGGAGTGCAACACCCAAGGGACTCCGGTTCAATGGGCTGTAGGCACTGATTCTTATACCGGCTAAAGAGGTAATGAGATTCTATGTGGACCGAAGGTAAGGGGTGTGGGTGATAGGTCACTAGTAGGTGATGCCAATAAAGCACAACTTCTTCACTGTTGATCTGTGTGACTTGTCTTCTTTTTATTCCAGAGGAATTTGTTTAAGGGTTGTTCAAGGGATGCATCAGGGACTGAGATGAAGGGAAGAGTTTTGTAGTGTTATCTGGTGTTCATGCAGCCGGGCATCCAGACATATTATAATATGCATCATCATCATGCTGTCAGTCGCAACGCAACAAAGACCGCTTTCATTTCTTAACCACGATACCGTATGGTTTTTTATCTGGTTGTGCATTTCATAAAAACTGCTTGCAAGTGTTGAAGTGCTGCTGGCTTTTGCAAGTTACCAGCAGCACTCTCTCGGGGAGCAAATAGAGGTCTCACACCGGCAAGAACACGTCAGCATATATGCAGCAACCCAATAACAAAAACATCCTTTCGCCTTTATTACAATGCATTTTCTAAACCTCACCCATCCCGCCAACTTCAAAGGATTCTCTTTAGGGCCACTCTATTTGTGGATCAACGGTTGGAACGTAGGTTTTTTGGGTTATTATACTAAAAATAAAGCTGGTTTCCTCTGTGGATAGCAAGCACCACGCTTCAGGCGGGGGCGCCTGCTTTCTTTGTACATGTACATGCATAGCCATTATACTTGCAGTTATGGCTGTTCTCAACATACAGCGTATTGACTATTTGGGGTTTATTACTTTGTTTGTGAGCCTGGTCCCTTCCGGGGGCAATTACCAAGAACTAACTTTGCTGATTATTAGCCTGCGCTATGGCCTATCGGGTCATATCCGGTAATGAAATACATCCCTATATTTAACCAGCGAAAAGACGGCCAAGTTGTCCATAGGCCGAGATCACCATGCCATAAACCTGTACAGTTAAACTTGATTTGGTGGCCAATACTGTCCATTGCATGAATGACGTCATTGGATCTTTTATATGCCACCCCATTGAAATTTAGCCTCTGTAATAAAAATAAGATAACAGTAACCAGGCGAGGATGGAGATGCCAGGCGGCGACACCAATATATGGGTGGAGAAGTGTCATTTAGTTGGTGTATTGTCAGGTTGATATGAACTGATAAATATACTCGTATAATTGCTTATACATCACATACATGTGTGTATATATATATATATATATATATATATATATATATACATACATGTGCATACAGTGTGTGAGTGACTTAAGGGTGTTACGCCATATCGGCAACTATGTCCTTATTCATGGAGAGATGTTTAAATTCTTTTTAAATTTATTTATTTAACATCACGACATGTGTATACATATACACATATTATAATGTATTTCTGAACATGGGTATATATATATATATACGCTTTATTATCTTTGCACTTAGGATATGATTACATCTTCAGCTACTCTTCTGATAAACAGGACATCTCAGATAAGATAGTGGAGGATCAACATTAGTTAAGCACGCAACCTTGCAAAGGATGATTAATGAATGACTTAATCAGACCAACCCTTCAAGTCAACTAGATTAGCGCATGCGTGCCGAATTGACGACGCACCGGAAGAGTGTCAAGATTCCATTACCAGGCGCAACAACAAGCCAGTCACTATAAGGTAGCATATATCCGTATAAAGTAAAACCTCTCTAAGCGACCACCTCCACAGATCGACCGCTTTATTTGGGTCCCAAACAATACCATTGTAACCACATTCTAACTCCTTAAACAGACCACCTCCCTAAATGGACCACTTAACGTTTGCCCCAAGGTGGGTCGATTTAGAGAGTTTTACTGGATAACTATTTATGTGGGGGGTGATGAAAATGGGAAATATTGGCCTAGAGTGGCAATAGAACCCAGATCTCTTGCATTATGGGCCAGTGTGCTAACTGTTACATCACACAGGCTCCCTGATGTCACCACCTGACCCACACCTACCTGTCTATGGAGCTCCTTACCGGAGAGGGCAGTGCAGACTACTACATATGCATAGACATTTTACACATTAGGACTTTTGATCTGAACTAGCATTGGTATGTATATATTTTGTTGTTGTTGAAGATTTATACTGCCTATCATGGATAAGCCTGAATAGGCTTGATTTCACCATTAGACAGTTTGTCGATAGAAAGCCCGAGCCTACACTTTTACCGACCCAAGGGAGTTTTAACCTCCCACACCACATAGACATGATATGAGAGCAACTGGCCTTTGATGACGCTGTAAGTTATACACAACGGTGGAAATCCAAATTGGCAGAGCTGGGGGCACAGGGAATCGAACCGCCGACCCTCAGATTAGGAGTCTGACCTAGAAAAAAGTCAGACACTCTAACCAATCCGCCACAGAGGACACCACAAAGTGATCTATAAGCAAGTGTACAAGTATAAAGGCGCATTGACATATTATTGTTCGTTATTGCTGCTATTCGATGCCATACTTTGTGTATGGCCCTCTCCCCCAAGTGACCGGTGGCGCCGCCACCGGCACAAATCCCAATCGGGTTTTGTTTGTTTTCGTTGTTGCAAGGGACCAGCCGGGATGGCCGAATGAGTTGATCGTCCGTCGCCCGTTTTGGTAGATCGTGGGATTCGAACCCAGAACCCATGAGTTCGAACCCTGGTCGAGTCAAAGCAAGGACTTGAAAAATTGATACTTGTCACTTCCTAGCCTGACGCTCGGCATTATTAGGATAGGGCAAGGACTGGTTGGCTCACTGTCAGGATAAGGTAACTGAGTGGGATATCAGGTCATGGTGCTCTGGTGGCCTGGTCTCCCAGTGGGACAACACTATGAGTGTGCACTATCAGCATCACAAGTTGCTACCCGTCCTGATATGACCTTAGAATAGATGTTGCCAGGATGTCAAACTACAGCAATCAACTAACGTGTTTGCATGGTTTCTCGACAACATTGTTCATGTTGCGCAACATGGGTAATTTGGAACACGGGTAGACGGCATTCTGTTACAAAAGCCCCAGTCACACATAGCCGGACGAGCCCCGGATTTTGAGCCGGACCACCCATGGACCAACGGCCCGGACTGTCCCATACCACCACGGATAAAATCACTGTTTTCGTTGATTTTTTCCTCGCAGTCACACTTTCCCGGATGAGCTTCGGACGAGCCCCGGACCGCCCCGTACCACCCCCGGACTGCCCCGGACCACCCCCGGACTATCCCGATCACCCCCGGGCTATCCCGGATCACCCCCGGTCTTATGGGGGCAGTCCGGGAGTGGTCCGTGGCTAGGCCGGGGGTACTCCTGAATAGTCCGGGGATGGTCCGGGTCAAACCGTGGCTCAAAATGACCCCGTACCCCCCCCAGACAGGCCCGGTCCAACCCCGAAATACCCGAACCACCCCCGGATCAGGCTGGATCACACCGGATTGAGCCCGGATCACAAAATCCCCCAGACCGCCCCGGATCAGGGGGTGTCGGCACGGACGAGCCACGGACGAGCCACGGATCACCCAGATCGCCCCGGTCCAACCCGGATGGCAGTCCGGGGCTTGTCCGGCCCCTGATCGGGGTATGTGTGACTGGGGCTTAAGGACGCACAAGGCACCCCCTGTAGTGGCCACCGATTGACTCGCCATCTAGCCTTAACGACATGCAAACCTTATGATGAATAACTAAGACGTTTCATTTCGTCCTTAGCTTTCAAATCGATAACACATACTTCTTCAGGCTGCTTAATTTGTTGATCGGTAGTGATCGTCCAAAATGCTGGCTATCAGGAATACGACTAAACGACCAAGAGAGTCAACTCCTGACACGGCCGTACCAAAGAAAAAGACTCGGGGACGTCCTAAAGTAGTAGCAGTCGCATCTAAGTCAACGGATGCTCCTAAAACTGCTTCTAGCCAAACCCGGTGTTGCAATTTCAGCGGCACCCCAGTTTGTGAGGGACACATCCATTCATCATCATCATCATCATGCTGTCAGTCGCGATGCGACAAAGACTGCTTTCATTACTTGACTGCCGCTCTCCATTTAGCTCTCTGCTGTGAGAGTTGCGATCATGAGTCGGTCTTAATGTCTCTCAGCTTCAGGTTTCTCTTGATGGTATCTTTGAACCGAAGACGGGGGCGCCCTCTCTTTCTGTAGCCAGAAGACAGTTGAGAATAGAGGATCTGCTTTGGTAGCCTGTCTGATGACATCCTCATGAGGTGTCCAGTCCACCGGAGATTCTTTTTGATCAGAAGATCTTCCATAGAGGGCAGCCCCATCCGTTCGAGTATTTCCTTATTCGTCACTTTGTCCTTCCAGGTTAGCCTCATGATTGAACGCAGATGTCGCATCATGAAGGCATGCAGCTTTTTCACCTGCTGTCTGTACACTGTCCAGGCCTCGGCTCCGTATAGTAGGGTGGATAGCACGATTGCACGGTAGATCTTACCTTTGACCCGAATGGACACATGGTGGTTGTTCCAGAGTCTCTGGCGTAGTCGGCTGAAAGATGCGCTAGCCTTGGCCATCCTCCTCTGTATCTCAGCATCAATGCGTCCATCACTTGATATAGTGCTTCCGAGATAGGTGAATTCCGGAACAGAGTTCAGCTTGTTTCCGTCAACCATGATCTCCTCCTCTCGGGTTCTTGTAGAGTTGGGTTGGTACAGCACCTCCGTCTTCTTGATGTTAATTTTCAGGCCAAACTTCTTTGATGCATCGGAGAAAGCGTCCACTATTTTCTGGGTCTCTTCAGCAGAGTGGGCAACCAGTGCACTGTCATCTGCGAATAGTAGCTCTCTCACCAGTATCTGAGTAGTCTTGGTCTTCGCTCTGAAGTGTGCGACATTGAATAGGTCAGCGCTCTGTCTGGACTGTATATAGATGCCATCCCCCATGTCTCGGAAAGCCTCGTCTAGCATTGCTGATAGGAAGATGGAGAAGAGCGTGGGGGCCAGTACACAACCTTGCTTGACCCCATTGGTAACCCCAAACGATTCCGAGACTTCCCCTCCAGCACTAACGTTCGCCATCATTCCTGTATGTAGAGCCTCGATCATAGTTGTGAACTTCTCTGGGCATCCGTACTTCCTCAGTAGCTGCCATAGCCCGGTCCTCCCGACTGTATCAAATGCCTTAGTGAAATCGACAAATACCATGTACAGTGGTCGGTCCTGCTCAATGCACTTTTCTTGTAGCTGTCGGAGACAAAATATCATATCCACAGTGCTCCGGTTACCTCTGAAGCCACACTGTGACTCCGGAACTACACCAGGTGTTATGTGAATAGATAGTCTGTTGAGTAGGATCCTGGCGAAGATCTTCCCTGCTATGGAAAGAAGAGAGATTCCTCTATAGTTCCCACAGTCTGTTCGATCACCTTTCTTGTAGATGGTTCATTTCATGAAAGCTGCCTGCAAAAGTGTTGAAGTGCTGCTGGCTTTTGCAAGTTACCAGCGGCACTCTCTCGGGGAGCAAATAGAGGTTTCACACCGGCAAGAACATGTCAAGACAGGCGCAAAACTATTTGTCCCTGCAGTGGCTGGCTGGGAGTTCCATACATCAACCACCCTTAATGCTGCCACAGTGACATGGTTTTCTGTTTAGGGTTTGCTCCCTTAGCCTTCGGTTCTGTCAAGGACCTGTACCACAAGGAAGTGGTTTAGAACTCTGCAAGGCAGGGGCGTCAAACTCCCTGAGGTATTGCTATACCTGCATACACAATGCATTGTCAATGGCCGTGAGCAAATCTTCATACAGAAGAAGTGAAATATCTCTACAACCACACCACCTAGAAACAAATCCCTTGGTACACATATAGAAAACATGTGTACCAAAATTTTATATTAAATTGATAAGGGTAGGGTTCTGGATTTCTATTAATTTAGAATAAAACTAATGTTTTGCACTGCGTGGACCGTTAAACTCAAGGCATTGTCAATGGTCGTGAGCAATGTTCATACAGAAAATACAGCAAAAGTGAAATATCTCTAAAACCACACCACCTAGAAACAAATCGCTTGGTACACATATAGAAAACATCTTTACCAAAAACATTCTATTAAATTCATAAGGTTAGTGACGATGCTGTTCGATTTTGACGCATGCACAGAAGCGATGTGTCCCTCGCAAACTGGTGTGCCGCTGAAACTGCAACACCGGGATTCAATCACAGATAACAGATCTGTCGGATGGATTCGCTGTACGCTTCGAAGTCGTCAAAGGCATCACCACAAAATGACGAAAATCCAGGTCATCGTCAACTTACCGTCAAGAACGAGAAGTGACACTACGTGCGACTATCTCCGATGGCAGCAGTACCGAGAGGAGACATAAAGAGATGAGCTCGCAAACGCACACGCCGCTCGTCAACTTCACTCAACATAACGGACAACTACTATGAGGAACATCACTGTGACAATGGTTTTCACAGAAGGAACCGAGAATTTGAGTCACACTCTGAGGAAAGGAGCAGCCATCGAGACAGGCGTGACAAACGTGACAGGAGGGAAAAATACACACACGAGGCACTGGCACCGATTGTCATAAAAGATACAGAGAGGGCAGTTGGAGCAGATGGCATGTAACAAAAAGTGGTAGAGATAATAGTGTCTGAGGTATGAGACCTGGATACTACCTTGAGGCTACTTTATGTACATACACATGTAAATATACACCTATATATACATGGGTAGGACATGATAATTGCCATCCAGTCATCCAAGATACTAGCTCTTAATCTTACTCTTGGGGAGAGATCCATTTTATTCTGGAGTTCAACAAATTTATTACATGTCCCCATTATCCTTGTGTCATTATTATTATGCACACATACATTAAGCGTGGATACATACACTGATATATATATATATATATATATATATGAAGTGGGTAAGACTATCATCGGGTTGTGGCCGGTATGGGCTTGTATCGAGCAACCCGCATATGGAAATGTGGGCTGCTTGCCAAGACGAACCTGCATTGGCCATAAAATGTGGGGAAGGATTTGCTGCTGTAACTTGTTGCTAGGAGATGCGCCGCGGCATCTCATGCAATTCTCCTAGCAACGTAGAAGGTTCAAGCCATCGGGCCCGGACCCATCAGTTGTGTTTTGTTAGCACTCTGATGTTTCAGACAATAATATGGCTTTAAATACAGTAATTGAAAGTATCTTGATTATAAAGGAAATGGAGGGGAAGTATTTATTTATATGATTGACATTGGAAGAGATTAGATGTTGTTGGTAGGAACAGAAATAAAATTGTGAGCTCTTAAAATGTGATTGAGACTATCATTGCATTCCTTACCCTTTATGAACAGGTCCCTTATTAAACTAACTGTCATGGTCAACCCCCTAACAATAGTTCATTATTATATCTATTACTATTGGCCTTTTGTGCAAACAATGGAGTAATGTGGACATTACAGTAACGTAGAATAACCCTCTCCTCGGGACTAGTAACCACCTTCTTAATATGGACAATAAAAATAATAGCTAATATCTCGGGTGTTAATAAGTGACAGCGGTGGCGCAGTATACAGTCAGCCTTAGCATAGGAGTATAAGAGTAATAGCAGTTACTACAAAAGCGATAAGCTGGGATAGAGCCCGTGAACATGTATGACACAGGCTGTCAGCACTCGGGTGGGATTACATTAAGAAATACATGAAATGGCTATGACGGGCGAGAGGGGGAGAGGCGGTTTCGAGGAAAGACATTGGTGGCCAGAAGTAGGAGCGTGGAATCAATATGCATATTAATAGAACGATAGGAATAGAACGGTTAATGGCCCATAATTTCCGAATTGTGGTTGATCCGGCGGGGAGCCCGAGACGGTCACATCTCCATGCACCGCACGCTCCCTCGCACCCCTCCCCCCCTCTGACCTGCATTCGGGCTACTGGTTCTCTCCATATGGATTTACCAACAACAACTCCCGTCTCCACCCACGTATCACCCACGTCAAACGGAATCAAACGGATTAAAAGCGCCCCCACGTCACGCAACATTATGCAAAGAACGCGCAGAGCCGCAGCTACCAGGGGCCGACCCGGAAAACGCGCCACACGGAAGGCGACAACCCCGCCACCCGATGCGAGCGATTCCATCAACTCACAAGATGGCGGTGCATCCCCACGGCCACCCACGCCTCCAGCAGCGCGGCAATCGACCCGCGCACGAAAGCCGTCGGCAAAAGCAAAGCAAGCCGACGGAATGAGTCGCATGCAGGCGTCCATCGACGCCATCGAGAGGAGGTGGAGCACCTTGGAGCACCACGCCGCGAACCAAAGGCGCGAGGTGGCCGAACAACGCGCGCAGATGTCGGCCCAGAGCAAGCTGCTCGCGGAAGCCACTGCGGCGATGGCGGCAGTCGCGGCAGGCATGCGCCACCCGGACCCGCCGGCGGCGGCCCCGGCCACGCCCCACAACCCGCCCAGCCGGCCCGCCAGGCCGCCACGCGTCCACCACCACCGCAGCCGGGCCAGGTCCCTCTCCCCGGCCTCCCCCTCGCCAGCCCCGGCGAGGAGCCGGAATGGCTCGCACCCGGGGCGCACCCCCGACGCAAGCTTCAGCGCCTGGTCGTCGCCCTCACCCCGCCCGCCCCGGCACAGACCCAGGCGGCCCGAGGCCGCGCCCGCCCTCGGGCGAATCGCCTCCAACCACCGACAACACGACAGCGACCACGGCGCCGCACACGCCCCCGACCGGCGCGCCGCGCACCGCCGACAACATGGTGGTAACGACTACGAGAGGGGCGCGCTCCACGGCCGAGGAGGCGGTACGCCTCATCGTAGCAGCCGCGGACGGCAAAGGACACACCCGTAAAAAAGGTATTCCGAATAAATATATTTTTCCTTATGACTTGGTTGAGCGGGGCGATGAGGGGAAGGCGGTGAAGAAGGGCGAGGCGACGAGGGAGGAGTATACTCTCGGTCTCAAACGCCTCGAGCACCAACGCGGGTTCCCCGAGGGGGCGTTGCTCGCCCTCTCTAACCATCAGGAGATGGTAGCGCAGGACAACTGCTCGTTGGCCTGGGCCGTCGTCCGCCGCTATTCGGAGGAGATATTCATGCGGATAGCCGACGGCAGGCTTCCGAGGGGTTGGGAGGACGAGGCGGCGATAAACGCGGTCCGGTTTGAAATAATAGCGATGGCGGGCCACGCCCCCGCCACCTCCGCCGCCTCGGCCGAGCACCAACACACCGGGAAGCACCAGAAGCCCGGTACCGACTCCCGCGTCCAATACGACCGGGCGGCGATCGGCGCACCGTGCCCCGCATGGAACAAGGACCCAGGCTCGTGCGACAAGGCGTCGAAGGGCGGGTCACACGGCGCGGGCGCGCAAAAAATGGCGCACGTGTGTGGCTACTGCGCGAACGTGCGCAAAATCACAACCAACCACTCCGAGGCCAGCTGCTTCTCGAAAAAGTCCCGAGCCGCCCTGGTAAGAACTCTCAGCGGGATTTTTAGCGCGGTGGCGGGAGGGCACACCACGCGCCCCGCCTCGCGCGATCCCGCCCCGACCCACGGAACGCCCACCGACAGCCGACGCGGAAGCCAGCCCCGCGCGCCACGAGGTTCGCCAGGCACTGGAGGCCGCCCCGACCCCGACTGGCTTCGGCCCCGATGGCCGCGGGGCAGCCCCTCGTGACGTCACGGGCTGCCCCGCGGCAGTTGACACAGCCTCGGCACACCCCGCCCCCGCATCCGGCGAGGGGCCCCCCAGTGACGTCACGCCCCGCCTGCAGCACTGGCGCCGCCTGGAGGATACCCCCGGAGTCTCCGCCGCCGGCGGGAACCCCCCAATGACGTCGACCCCGCGGCGCGGCGAACACTGCGCCGCCTGGAGGAACCCCCGGCCACCACGAACCGCCCCGGAGCGCGGGAAGCCCGCGATGGAACGTCACGCCACTCGGGCCCGCGAGCGCCACCTGGGAGGAGTCCCCCCCAGAACTACTCACTTAAACTATCTGGCAGCCGGGCCGGCACGAACGCGCCACTATATGACTCAGTGTTTTCCGCAGCGCCGGGTCGGCGCCCCCGGTAAATCCTCCACACCGTCGGCCCCCGACCCGACCCGCGCCTGTGTGCTATGTGACGTGACCGCACAGGCGCCCCACCTCGGCGGCGGCGCCGACGAGCCAGTCGACCAGGTCGTCGACCCCCTCCTGCAGAACACTCTTCCCGCAGCCGCCGCCTGCGGGCCCACCCCCGCCGAGTACAGGGCCACCCTCGACTCATTCTGGCCGGTCCTCTCGGGCGAGGGTTGGGCCGCCTACCCCCATATGCCCGGGCATACGCGGCCGCCCGGTCCTCGGCCCTCCCGAACTTTTTGGCAGCCCGAGTCCCGGTCCCCTCAGACCTCATCATCGACGAATGGCGCCGGGTGCTCCGCGGGCACGACGACCCAACCCTCCTCGACCACCTCGAATTCGGGTTCCCCGCCAACTACACCGCGCACGGGCCCCCCACGCCAACCTACAAGAACCACCGCGAGGACCCCGACTTCGCCCGCCACGTCACAAGCTACGCCGAGGAGGAGCTGCGCCGGGGCGCGCTCCTCGGACCCTTCGCAGTCCCCCCCTTCACGCCCTGGGCCCAGTGCAGCCCCATCATGACCAGGCCGAAGTCCACCCCCGGCAAGCGCCGTGTCATCGTGGACCTCTCCTTCCCGCCCGGCCGCAGCGTCAACGCGGGCATCCCAAGGAGGGAGTACCTCGGCCGCCCCCACGCCTACACACTTCCCGCCGCCGCCGACCTCGGCCGGCGCGTCGTCCGGGAGGGCAGGGGCTCGGTCTGCTGGTCGGCCGATGTCTCTCGGGCCTACCGGCAGCTGCGCGCCGACCCCCTTTCCGCCCCACTCTTCGGCATCATCGTCGACGGCCTCACCTACGTCGACATTGCCCTGCCCTTCGGATGCCGGACCTCGGGCGCCGCCTGCGTCCGCGTCACCTCCGCGATCGTCTGGGCCCTCGCGCGACGAGGCTTCTACAGTGACGTCTACGTGGACGACTTCGTCGGGTGCGAGGCCACCTTCCTCGCAGCGATGCGCGCCTTCGACGCCATCCGCGCGCTCTGCGAGGCGCTTGGCCTCGCGCTCGCCCCCGACAAATGCTGCCCGCCCACGGTCCGCCTCGTCTGGCTTGGCATCGAGTGCGACACCGAGGCGATGACGCTCAGGATTCCCGACCGCAAGCTCCGCGAGGTCGTCGAGGAGTGCGAGCGCTGGCTCCGTCGGCCCACCCTCACCAGAAGGGCCCTCCAGCGGCTCCTCGGCCGACTCGCGCACATCACCACCTGCATCCCCCCGGGCCGCACCTTTATGGCGCGAATCCTCCGCAGCCTCAGATCCGCCCCGCTGTCCGGCGAGGCGAACGTCGACCCAGAACTGCGCAAGGATGTCCGCTGGTTCCGCGACTACGCGGCCGGCGGAAATGGCGTCTGCCTTCTTCCACCTCGGCGGCGCCCGCAATGGACGATCGAGTGCGACTCCTGCCTCTCCGGCGGGGGCGCCTTCTCAGACGCGGCCTGCTTTGCGGAGGCCTACGACGCGGACTTCTGCGCCTCATATCCGACGATCCACGAGCTCGAGGCCCTCAACCTCGTCCTCGCGGTCCGGGCCCTCGGCCCCCCCGCGCCGGGTGGACACGTCATCGTCGTCAACACCGACAACGCCGCCTCCGCCCACGCCATCCAGACCGGCCGCGCCGTCGATCCCACCTTGGGCGCATGCGCCCGTGAGCTCTGGCTCATGGCCGCCCGCGGCTCATTCGACGTGGTCGTCCATCACAAGGCCGGCGCAGAGCTCGTGTTCGCGGACGCCCTCAGCCGCGCTCACCTCTCCCCTGCCGCCCTCGACCTCGTCCGCCATCATTGTGAAATACACCGCTTGCCTCGCATTAGGGTGCATCATACACGGGCGATACTCACACTTGATCTCTAATCATTCCAGACTACGGGCCTGCGGCGCACCGGCACCTCATGGAGATGCACCGCGCCGCCCTCGCCCCCGGCACCTGGAGGAACCGCCACCGCCACGCCAAGCGCTACCTCGAGTTCGCCCTCGAACGCGGCGTCGACCACCTCGCCCCCGCTCCCTACGACGTCGGACAGTTCGTCGCCCACCTGCACCGCCTCCTGCCGTCTCCCGCTTCGGTCGCCAACGCGTTCTCGGGCGCACGCGCCTGGGTCCGGGAGGCGGGGGGCGACGCGGCACCTTTCGACGCTCCCTTTCCGGCCCACGTCCGGCGCGGCGGCGAGCGCCTCTTCGCCACCCCGGTGCGACGCGCCTCGGGGATCACCCCCGAGATGCTGCCCATCATACACACCTACATGCGCGGCCTCGGGCACCTCGGGGTTGCCCCCTGGGCGGCGACCGTGATGGGCTTCTTCGGTTTCCTGAGGCAATCGAATCTGCTGTCGCCCTCCCACGCCCTCTGGGGTGGCCCGCACACGCTCCGCCGAGACGACATCCGGCCCGTTCCCGGAGGCCTCCGCCTGCGCGTCGCCTCGTCCAAGACCATCCGGTCGGCCGCGCAGGCGGTGTCGATCTTCGTCCCCGCCATTCCCGGGTCGCCCACTGCCCCCTCCGGGCCTGGAGGCGCGCCCTCGACCTGACGCCCGCCCCGGCCGGCGCCCCCGCATTCCTGGCACGCGCGGGCGTCCCCCTCACTCCCCGCGACGTGACCCCCCTCATCCGCGCCGCCCTGCGTGGAGCCGGTGTCCCCGGAGCTGACGCCTACACCATGCACGGCCTACGCAGGGGCGCGGCGCAGGCTTGCGCGTCGAGGGGGGGTCGACCTCTCCGCGATAATGGCGCAGGGAACCTGGGAGTCCGACGCCGTCCACGCTTATGTGCCCAAGCTGGCGGCCCCTGACGCCCCGAGAGCCCTGGCACTTTGCTTTGGGTCGGCTCCCGGGCCTACCTCCTCCCAGAGTGCCCCCTCAGCGGACTTGGACGAGGTTGATTGACACTTCACCGTTTGACTTTGTACCCTGTGCCGTTATCGCTAACTAATAAACACCCTTTCTCCCACCTCCGTCTCGGGTTCCTCTGTCCGGATCGGCCCATCATTTCCGAATTGTGGTTGATCCGGCGGGGAGCCCGAGACGGTCACATCTCCATGCACCGCACGCTCCCTCGCACCCCTCCCCCCCTCTGACCTGCATTCGGGCTACTGGTTCTCTCCATATGGATTTACCTCACCCACCCACCCTCTAACTTTACTTTACTACCTTACGTTATCACTCCAGGGGGTCGGCTCCCGGGCCTACCTCCTCCCAGAGTGCCCCCTCAGCGGACTTGGACGAGGTTGATTGACACTTCACCGTTTGACTTTGTACCCTGTGCCGTTATCGCTAACTAATAAAGACCCTTTCTCCCACCTCCGTCTCGGGTTCCTCTGTCC
>JASIRB010004168.1:0-20326 GCA_030323885.1 Branchipolynoe longqiensis
GCCATGAACCTCCCCCCACAACCTCCCCCACCTCACACCACCCAACCACACCCTCCCCCGACACCCTCTCACACACCCCACATCCTCCCACCACACCCCACACCCTCCCACACCCTCCCACACCATCCCACACACTCCCACACCCCCACTATACCCCCACACCCTCGCACACCACACCTCCACCATTTGTTCGCTGAGCTAAATGGTGAGTGTCACGCTAATGTGTGTCCTTCCCTTACCCACAATTCCCTGCGGCTCCCCCCCAGACTGACTTAAGGGAACAACGGTACTTTAAAGAGACAAGCACAGTTTTATTCACTCACAATTATCATCATCACATATGCTTTCTACATCTAGAAAAAAACTATTCTGTGGGAAGTTCTTTCTTAACAGCCTCACCCGTGGTCCACAACTGGTTCATCAAAGGCTGTGGTATGTGCTGTCCTGTCTGTGGGAAAGTGCATATAAAAGACCCCTTGCTGCTTACCGGAAAGTGTAGCCTATGTTGTGGCAGCGGGTTTCCGCCAAAGAAATATGTCAGAATGACCATATATTTGACGTCCAATAGCCGATGATATGAGAATTATTGTGCTCTAGAGGCGTCATTAAATAAAACAAGCCTTTTTTTCTTAGCAGCCATTTTTGTATCCTTACAAAGTCTCTTTCCTACTCGGATCATTCAGTTCTACCCTCTCTTTCCACGCTCACCCTCCCATCCATCTGTGTATGACCTTAGATGTTGCCAGGATATAAAACCCCAACAAACCACTCGCTTCCCACCCCCACTCTCCACCTCTACCCTTCCTTCCCCATATCCTGATATGACCTATGTTGCCAGGGTGTAAAACCACAACAAACCACTCGCTTCCTACCCCACTCTTCACCTATACCCTTCCTTCCCCATATCGTGATATGACCTTATATGTTGCCAGGGTGTAAAACCACAACAAACCACCCGCTTCCTACCCCACTCTCCACCTCTACTCTTCCTTCCCCATATCGGGCGTATTCGATTAATCAACTCGGGTCACCCGAGTCACTTTTTGGCGCATGCGCACATCCTACAGACTCGGGTTTGAATAAACGAATATGCTTCTCCAAGCTCAGGGTGGGAAAAATGATGGCTTAATCCAAAACTTTTTGTTTTTTAAATAACCAATATAACTACAGCAAAATAGGATGCTAAGTATTTTATGATTGCATAGTTTAGGTTATATTTCAATTTCATTAATCTGAGTTATTATTTTTTTTAAAGCATTAAAACAACATGTGGGACTCATACTGGTAGCTGTTATCCTACAGGTACCAGCACAAAAGTGATGTCATCACTCCTAGCCACACCTAGCCAAGACGTGGGTTACTGGGCTCGGGACTTTTTGCACATGGCACGTGTATTTGTCGACTCCACTTGCAATGTTCGATTTGAAATTCTAGCAACTCGGGTGACCCAAGTCGCCCGGGTCGTGTTAACTGAATATGGCCCTACTGATATGACATGACCTTAGATGTTACCACGATGTAAAACCCCAACAAACCAACAATCCTTCCGCCCTTTCCAGCCCTCTTCAGCCCTCCCTCCCACCCTACCAGCCCCCACACTCTCCGATAGTAGGAGCCGATAACCTAACAGAAACAGAAAACTAATTAGATGAACAAAATATTTACTGAGGAAGAAAGAAGAATAACAATATTTAGCTCTTTAAGCCCCTGTCACACCTCACCCGATTGGGGGAAATGGACAGAAAATGAACAATGTCCGGTTTGTGTCCCTACAAGTTTTGAACATGCACAAAACTATGAATGGATGCCGCCGGATTGACATCTATGGTTCTTGTCCGGTTTGAGTTTGTTTCATCCATTAGCTATCCATTCATGTCCGTTTAATGTCCGTTTCATATCTGTTTCATGTCCGTTTCATGTCCGTTTCATGTCCGTTCGTTCAGTGGCCACACCATTCGTTCAATAGCACACCATTTTGACACAGAGTGTTGTCCATGAGTCAGTCTTAATGTACATTTCATGAAAGCTGCCTGCAAAATTGGAAAGAACATGTCCAGACATGCGCAAAACTATTTGTCATTGCAGTGGCTGGTCGGGAGATGTTGGGAGTTCCAGACATCAACCGCCCTTAATACTGCCACAGTGACATGGTTTTCTGTTTAGGGTTTGCTCCCTTAGCCTTCGGTTCTGTCAAGAACCTGTACCACAAGGCAGTGGTTTACAACTCTGCATGGCAGGGCCGTCAAACTCCCTGAGGTATTGCTATACCTGGATACATACATACAGACATACCCACCACGTGACTATGCGCTTGAATTCAAAGCGCAAATTGTTCGCATTAAGCCAGCCTCAGTGAAAGGTGATAATTAATGGTGGCAAGGTTCATAAATACATCATGTCCACAGACATGTTAGATGACCTTTAAAGGATCAGCCATTCTGCAGGTTTTGTGTGTTGCTGTGGTTTGCTGTGGGTTGCCACCTTCAGGGGCCATATGCATGGAGCAGTGTTGGCGGCGTGTGGTGTTATCCCTCTAACTCTGGGTAGCTATCTCCGGTTATCTGCGGCGTCGAGAACTATGTCACGCCGTATGCATGGCGGTCTACACGGGTTGAGTTAGCTAAACTTGAATCTATTCATACATTTGGGAAATCCCTCTGCGACTGTAGACAGCGAGCACCGCTATTACCCAATATCGCTGCCGTTTTGGCGGTGGCGGTGGCGGCGGGGGTTGCTTGCATTCGTCGATTCGACAATATGAATAATGCCACCAATGCTGCGGCTGCATTAATATCGGTTCAAATTTAGGGTTAAATCGATAAAATTTCACTTATTGCGTATGTAATTCTGTTAAATATGACAGCGTTGAATAGATTGAGACCCACACACGCACACTAACCGGCGTGGTGACAGTATGTATATCGACGTCTATGCGGCGGCGGCGGCGATTTGTTTACTTTACATTCGTCGATTCGACAATATTAATATCACCGCCAATGCGGCGGTAGCGTTTATATAGCTTCGTTTTTAGGGTTAATTTGATCAAATTTCACTTATTGCATATTTAATTCTGTTAAATATGATAGCATTGATTAGATTTGGACTTCATCCTGACACTAACCTAACACTAACACCGCTGTAAACCTGCTATGAGCAGAGTTTCAATTTCCGAGTTTAAACGTGTGGTGTTAGGCCTAACACTGCTCCATGCATACCAACTTTTTGGCACTTAACCAGAAATCCCGCCCTGAACGCGGTTTGGCTCGCTAACACCGCTCCATACATACGGCCCCAGGGGTGAGTGGGGTGAGTGTCCCTATGCTTTGTTGTTCTGGTTTGTTGTTTTACATCCTAGCAACATCTAAGGTCACATCAGGATGGGCACCGACTTGTGACAGTGTGTATTCATGGTGACTTACTAGTGCTGCCCCACTGGGAAATCAGGGGGCGAGCATCATGACCCGACATCCCACTCAATGGCATTATCCTGACACTGAGCTAACCAGTCCTTGCCCTATCCTATTAATGCCGAGTGCCAGGCTCGGAAGCAACAAGTATCAATTTGATAAGTCATTGGTTTGACTCGACCGGGTGGTTTGATTCCCCAGGTCATCACTTCTGCCAATTTGGATTTCTACCACTGTGTATAACTTACAGCGTTATCAAAGGCCAGTTGCTCTCATCCCATGTCTATGTGGTGTGGGAGGTTAAAAATACCTTGGGTCGGTAAAATTGTAGGCTCGGGCTTTCTATCGACCAACAGTGTAATGGTGAAAACAAGACTAATCAGGCTTATCCATGATACGCAGTATAAATCTTCAAGAAAAATAAATCGGACTGCAACTGAAAACATGAATGAAAGCTAGAAGGAAAGGAGTCAGTACTGACGAAATGACATGTTCACCAGAATAAATAAATTTACCAGAAATAAAGCCAGCAAAAGAGCCATAAATCTAGCTAAGGTTATATAGTTTGAGGTGTATAATTTATTATGTGAGTATTAGTGGATCTGCAGAAGGTGTGTATGTTTATGGTGAAACCCCACCGGAGACCAGCAGGGTGTCCAGTGTCAGAATACCAGCGAAACGCCAGAGACTCTTAAAGCGCCACTAACATGACCAACGCAATGTTTTAACGTTCAGATTAACTTACCGATCCTCTTCTGGCTGATCTAGGCCCTATTGGGCCTCTAATGTGGGTATGCAGGTATTGCAATACCTCAGGGAGTTTGACGCCCCTGCCCTGCAGAGTTGTAGACCACTGCCTTGTGGTACATGTTCTTGACAGAACCGAAGGCTAAGGGAGCAAACCCTGAACAGAAAACCATGTCACTGTGGCAGCATTAAGGGCGGTTGATGTATGGAACTCCCAACATCTCCCGACCAGCCACTGCAGGGACAAATAGTTTTGCGCCTGTCTAAACATGTTCTTGCCGGTGTGAAACCTCTATATGCTCCCCGAGAGAGTACCGCTGGTAACTTGCAAAAGCCAGCAGCACTTCAACACTTTTGCAGGCAGCTTTCATGAAATGTAATACTCGAACGGATGGGGCTGCCCTCTATGGAAGATCTTCTGATCAAAAAGAATCTCCGGTGGACTGGACACCTCATGAGGATGTCATCAGACAGCTACCAAAGCAGATCCTCTACTCTCAACTGTCTTCTGGTTACAGAAAGAGAGGGCGCCCTCATCTCTGGTTCAAGGATACCATCAAGAGAAACCTGAAACTGAGAGACATAAAGACCGACTCATGGACATCACTCTCACAGCAGAGAGCTAAATGGAGAGTGGCAGTCAAGTAATGAAAGCAGTCTTTGTCGCATCGTGACCGACAGCATGATGATGATGATGATGCGCCTCTAATGCCAGCTCGTTATGGTAAATAAGAACTATTTTTTTGCACACATATGGAGGTCAACGGAGCCCTGAAGTCATATAATTGTGGGTGTCCTCTCCAATGTCTATCAAGCCTTCTCACAAATGCTTGTACCATTGGTGCTTCAACCACTTGGGAGTGTTTCCTGATCTCAAGTCTGGGCCTCTCCTTGAAGATCTTATACCGCTGGCCTCTGGTGTTACTGGTTATTCTGAGGTTGAAAAAAACAGTTTTGACACCACTGTCATAGACTCCAGTAATAATCTTATAAGCCTCTATCATATCTACCATGAGACGACGATATAACAATGTTGGTAGCTTAAGTCTCCTCAGGTGATCTTCATATGCCAGCGCTCACAATCCTGGGATCATCCTTGTCGCGCGCCGTTGTACATTTTCCAGAGCTAGAATGCGTTTAACCAGGTGAGGAGCCGAAACTTGATTTGCAAACTCCAGGTGTGGTCTTACCAGAGATCGTATCATGTGACCAGAGTCCGCTTATCGGTTAATGGGACTGCAACATGACCAACATCACATTAAAGGGTTCGTTCGTTGTTGGGGTTCTATGTCCTGGCAACATCTAAGGTCATATCACGGAACCACAGACTTTCAGCACAGCGCATATCTTTACAGGATCCAGGTCATGGGCACCAGTGTCATTGGGTGATGAAAATGGGTAATAGTGC
Source organism: Branchipolynoe longqiensis (assembly GCA_030323885.1). Classification (NCBI taxonomy): domain Eukaryota; kingdom Metazoa; phylum Annelida; class Polychaeta; order Phyllodocida; family Polynoidae; genus Branchipolynoe; species Branchipolynoe longqiensis. The sequence continues at coordinate 5,563 of JASIRB010004168.1, forward strand.
GCCTCGAGCAGGATTCGAACCCACGCCTTGCTGTTCCAGGGATAGAGTGCTAACATTACACTACCTAGACTCCCTGATGCAATCACCCTATCTGTCTCTGTGGCTCCTTGTCTCAGAGGTCAATGCAGATTACTACATTACATATTCAAGTGGAAGTATAACATTTTCTAAGCCCAATGCCTATCTAGATTTGATCCTACATGATCCAATGTAGATACTTGTGGCGCTTATAAAGAATTAACCACGACATAGAAGGGAACGCAAAGTCAATTTAATAGAACCTATTACCACTGAAACCTATTGTGGCCAGCGATTTGTTGTGCACGGCAAAATTAATCGCACACATTTCCACTTCAAATCTAAACGCCATTAAAGTAAACGTCCCTTCAAATTCAAACTAAAGTAAGATAGATTATAACAATAAACCTGATGCATCTCGCGAAATTAAATATTGCGAAGAATCAAATCGAATCAGCGGGACTTTGCAACTTTAAAGTTTAGTGCATTTTGAGATTTAACTGGCCTGGTTCTAATACCCTCACCCCACGCCCCCCCCCCCCCCAACACCCACATCCCCCACACCCCCCACATCCCCGCACCCCCCCACATCCCTCCACATGCCCACTGTGCAGATTGATGGTTGGAGATGCTGGATACCTGTCGCACCACTTTGTTCACCCCTGAGCACCCAACACCTGATCGCCGGCAAACACTTAGGTCACATACACACAAACATACACAGACACAGGCACACACACGGATACACACAGGCATACACACAGACACACACATAGATTCATACTGAGACATAGACACACACAGCCATTTGCACGGACAGACACAAACGTGCACAAACACAGACATACACACATATACACACAGGCACACACAGAGACACACACATAGACTCATACTGAGACATAGACACACACAGCCACACACACAGACATACACAAACGGGCACAAACACGGACATACATAGACATACACACAGGCACACACAGAGACAAACACATAGACTCACACTGAGACATAGACACACACAGACAGCCACACACACGGACATACACAAACGGGCACAGACACGGACCTACATACACATACACACAGGCACAAACACAAACACAGACACACACAGAAACACATGGACATACATACAAAGATACAAACACAGACACACACATAGACTCATACTGAGACATAGACACACACAGACACACACAGGCACACACAGCCACACACCGGCACACGGATATACACAGAGACACACATCGACACATATACATACACACAGAGACACACATAGACTCATACTGAGACATATACACATCATCATCATCATGCTGTCGGTCGCGATGCGACAAAGACTGCTTTCATTACTTGACTGCCGCTCACCCTTTAGCTCTCTGCTGTGAGAGTTGCGTCCATGAGTCGGTCTTAATGTCTCTCCGCTTCAGGTTTCTCTTGATGGTATCCTTGACCCGGAGACGAGGGCGCCCTCTCTTTCTGTAGCCAGAAGACAGTTAAGAATAGAGGATCTGCTTTGGTAGCCTCTCTGATGACATCCTCATGAGGTGTCCAGTCCACCTGAGATTCTTTTTGATCAGAAGATCTTCCATAGAGGGCAGCCCCGTTCGTTCGAGTATTTCCTTGTTTGTCACTTTGTCCTTCCAGGTTAGCCTTCATGACATATACACACATACACACAGACGGACATACAGTCATTCACACAGATACACACATAGACTCCTACTGAGACATAGAGAGACACCCACATGCACACACAGCCACACACACGTACATACACAGAGACACACACAGGCACACACAGGCACACATGGACAGACATACGCAGACACACACTCGGACACACATAGACATACACAAAGACACACCCATAGACTCATACTGAGACAGAGAGACACACATACACACACAGACACACATACAGCCACATACAACCACACTCAGCCACATATACATACACACAGACACAAACACGGACATCCACACAGACACACACAGACAGATACAGACACACACAGACATACACACACGGACATACACAGCCACACACACATACGCACATACATACACAGACACACACACGGACACACACGGACACACATATACATACAGACACACACATACATCCAGCCACACACATACACACACACGTACATCCAGACACACACATACACACAGGTACACACAACCACACGTACATCCACACACACAGACACATGCAGCCACACTCACATCCACACACACTACATCCAGTCACACACATACACATATATATACACACAGACACATATATACACACAGACACATATATACACACAAACACATGTACGAACACACATATACACACAGACACATATATGCACACAGACACATGTATACACACACAGACACATATATACACACACAGACACACACATACTGCTCCAGATATACCATCCATTTCACTTTTCGAGAAGGGTCCCTTGGACTTGCCTTGGACCATTTATCATATAAAAAAAAGTAGGTTAAACCAAAGTCGGTTAATCCAAAGTATCGGTTAATCCAAACAAAATTGTCGCACGCCAGGCACCTTCCGGTACGGATAAACCAAACTGTCATATAGTTATAAGGTCATCTGAGACTTTTTTATATGATAAATGGTAGTATTTTGCCGGGCCGCCCAAAAAAGTTTGGATTAACCGATTGTTTTGTTTAACCGAGCTTGGTTTAATGGGGTTATACTGTATATACATTAAAAAAACCAATAATCAAAGTGTCCACATACATAGTATATTACATTCATAATGTGTTTTTGCTAAAGCCAAGTCAAAATCAAAGCCAAAGCTCGGTTAAACCAATGATCGGTTAATCCAAACACATTTCTAGGGTCCCTTCAAGTTTGGTTTAACAGGGTTCAGTTAAACCAAACAATTGGTTAATCAAAAAGAATTTTGACAGCCCAGCAAAATACTACCATTTATCATATACAAAAGTTGGTGGGGTCTCAGATGACCTTATAACCACACACAAGTTTGGTTTAACCGTACCGGAAGTGGCCTGGGGTCCGACAATATTATTTGGATTAACCGATAATTTGGATTAACCAACTTTGGTTTAACCAACATATTTATATGATAAATGGTAGTATTTTGCCGGGCCGCCGTTAAAAAAGTTTGGATTAATCGATCGTTTGGTTTAACCGAGCTTGGTTTAACGGGGTTATACTGTATATATATATATATAAAGGAAACAGACAGTACATTATGCAGTGTGAGGGTGGTTTTGATACACACACCAAGTTGCATTCATCTGAGACGATCAGTAGAGAAGCAGATAAATCACATTGCCGCCTCCCCACCACCTTTCTCTCGAGACACACTCTCACATCACTCTCACAGCGTCCTCACAACACTCTCACGGCACTATCACCCTCTGCATTCTCCGTTGAATGCAAGACCTCCCGGGAGGGTGTTTTTGTGTGTGTGAGTGTGTGTGGTTTAATTTGATTTTTGGGGTATGTGCGTGTGTGTGTGTGAATTTTATGTAATGATATATGTGTATTTAATGTCCCAGATCGGAGTTGGTAGTCAGTGTCTGAGTGGGTGGGTGTGGGGTGGCTTTTGTGGGGGTGAGGGGGGGGGGTGGAGGTGAGGGGGGTGGTATTGGGGGTGGTGGAGGTGGATGGGGGGTGGTGGGAGGTGTTTGAGGTGGGGGTGCGGGTGGGCTTTGCTTGTTTGTTGTTGTTTTACGTCCTAGCAACATATAAGGTCATATCAGGACGGGTACCGACTTGTGACAGTGTGCACTCATGGCAACCTTATAGTGCTGCCCCACTGGGAGACCAGGCTGCCAGCACCATGACTTGATATCCCATTCAGTCACATTATCCTGACACTGAGCAAACCAATCCTTGCCCTATCCTATTAATGCTGAGTGCCTGGCTAGCAGGCAACATGTATCAATTTTTAAGTCATCGGTTTGACTCGACCAGGGTTCGAACCCACGATCCCACGGTCTACCAACACGGGAGACAGACGCTCTAACTCAATCCGTCTGGTTGGTTCGGGTGGGGGTGGTCTTGGGATGGGAGGGGTGGTGGAGGCAGGGTGTGAGTGGATGGCGTCGAGGTGATGGAGGTGGGGGTGGTGTGGGGGTGGTGTGGGGGTGGTGTGGGGGTGGTGTGGGGGTGGTGTGGGGTGGTGTGGGGGAGGTGTGGGGTGGGGTGGGGGGTGGTGTGGTGTGGTGTGGGGGTGGTGTGGGGTGGGGGTGGGGGTGGTGTTGGGGGTGGAGGTTGGGGTGGAGTGCGGGGTGGTGGAGGTGGTTGTGGGTTGTGGGTTGTTGGAGTGGTATTGATGGTGGGGTGGGGTGGGGGTGGAGGTAGGGGTGGGGTTGATGGTGGGGTTTTGAGGTGGAGGTGGGGGTGGGGTGGAGGTGGGGATGGGGTCGGAGGTGGAGGTGGTGAGTGGGGGTGTGGGGTGGTGGTGGGGGTGTGTGGTGGTGGAGTGTATGTAAGGGTAGGGGTTGGTGTTGGGGTGGTGGGGGTGGTTGGTTCTTGGAGTTTGACGTGCTGGCAACAATCTAAGGTTATATCAGGACGGAGGCTGGGGGTGGGGCTCTGGGTGGAGTTGGGGGTGGTGTATGTGGGGGGGGGGGTGAAGTTAGAGGTCGGGTGATGGTGGGGGTGGAGGTGGGGTGGAAGTAGAGTGGGGTGTAGATGTGTGTGTGGGGGCGGGGTTAAATTTGAGGTAAGGGCTGGAGGTGGGTGGAGGTAGAGTGGGTGTAGGTGTGTGTGTGGGGGGTTAAAGTGTAGGTAGGGGGTGGAGGTGGGTGGAAGTAGAGTGGGGGGGGGGTTAAAGTGGCGGTGGACGAGTGTGGACATGTGTGGAGGTGGGGGTAAGGAGGCTGGTGGTGGTGAGGCTGGTTGTGGTGGTGGTAGTGGTGGGAGTGTGGTTGGAGGTGGTTTGTTTGTTGCGATTTTGCACCCTAGCAGCATCTAAGGTCATAACAGGGCAGGCACTAACTTGTGACAGTGCACACTCATGGAGAATTTATAGTGATGCCCCACTATGAGACCAGACTTCCTGTCAGCACCATGACCTGATGTCCCACTCAGTCACATTATCCTAAAACTGAGCTAACCAGTCCTTGCCCTATCCTATAAATGCCGAGCACCAGGCTGGGAAGCGACAAGTATCAACTTTATAAGTCATCAGTTTGAGTTGGCCATAGCTCTACCGACATCTGTCTCCTCTAGCCACACCTGTATATGATACAATCAAAGGGAGGCAGAGAAGCACTTCATTCATAATAATATTTACATAAGTTGTTATACATCACATTCCCCCCCCCCTCCAAGATTGCATTGGCTCTAGTAATCAAGTCAAACTGAAATAAATAAATCAATCAATAATTGTCCACCAACCACCCACCACCAAGCATCCCACCTACCCTACCTAATTGTATTCCTTACATGCATATTCATTACATCCTAGCGACATATTCATATTCTTGATAACTCAATTGTATTCCACTTCAAACTGTTACAAAATAACCGCCAATGAATATTTAATGTGATTGTAATGTACCGCATCCTACTCCATTTACGAAATAAAGGAGTAACACGAGATAGCTTCAAACCCCAGGGTGCCCGCTGGTTTATTCCGCCAAGGTCAGAATAGAAATTGACCTGTCGCTGCCTCACCGGGTAGCTATGCATCGTCCCTCGAGGGGTGACCGCTAGCAATGGGTGGAACAGTCCACCCTAAGGACTATTCCCGCTAGCGTGCTGCCACCTGTTGATAGTTCTTCGCAAACAGGGGTCAGCATAGTCGCCATCACCCCCATGTGGTTGGCTGGTTTTTGGAATTTTACATTCTGCAAAATCTAAGGCCATATCAGGATGGGTACCGACTTGTGACAGTTCACACTCATGGTGACTTTATAGTGCTGCCCGAACTGGGAGACCAAGCCAACAGTAGTGTAGCAGTCTGCACTGACCTCTCATGCAAGTAACCACATAGACAGGTAGGCGTGGGTAGTGTGGTGATATCAGGGAGCCTAGGTGGTGTAATGGTTAGCACACTGGCCCGGAATACAAAGAGGTGGGTTCGAGTCCCGCTTTAGGCACAATATTTCCCATTTTCATCACCCCGACGACAGTACCATGACCTGATATCGCACTCAGTCACATTATCCTGAGACACCGAGCCACCAAGTCCTTGTTCTATCCTAATAACACTGAGCACCTGGCTAGTAAACGACAAGTACCAATTTTGTAAGTCATCAGTTTGACTCGACCGGGAATTGAACTCTCGGACCTTCCGTACGGGAGACCCGCGTTCAACCGAAATGTAATCACTATTCCCACATCAAAATTCTCTAATTCGCCTAAACAACAAATTTTTAAAAAGCGGCTCCTAGTCGCCAGGTGTGGGCGTAGTTCGGCGGTTCGCCGCATGGTGGCGCCAGCCGTCACGGCAGAACATGAGCCGTGAAAGCCGGACGCAGCACTTGGGGCTTGTGAAACACGACTCCCTGAGGCTCCCTGCTTGTTGGACACGAAACCAGCAGACGATAAACAGCCAGATTTTCACCAGTAGCTCCCCGCCACGAGTCTGCCGCCGACTAAATGGTTAAATGTCATCTGCCTGGCGAGTAAATTGTTAAATGTTGTCTGTGCTATGAGTAAATGGTTAAATGGTGTCTCTTCCATGAGTAGATGATTAAATGTTGTCTGTACCAGGAGTAAATGGCTAAATGTTGTCTGTTCCATGAGGAAATGGTTAAATGTTGTCTGCCTGGCGAGTAAATGGTTAAATGTCATCTGCCTGGCGAGTAAATTGTTAAATGTTGTCTGTGCTATGAGTAAATGGTTAAATGGTGTCTCTGCCATGAGTAAATGATTAAATGTTGTCTGTACCAGGATTAAATGGCTAAATGTTGTCTGTTCCATGAGGAAATGGTCAAATGCCGCCGACTAAATGGTTAAATGTCATCTGCCTGGTGAGTAAATTGTTAAATGTCGTCTGTGCTATGAGTAAATGGTTAAATGGTGTCTCTGCCATGAGTAAATGATTAAATGTTGTCTGTACCAGGAGTAAATGGCTAAATGTTGTCTGTTCCATGAGAAAATAGTTAAATGGCTTCTGCCCTGCGAGTAAATGGTTAAATGTTGTATGTTCCGTTAGTAAATGATTAAATGTCATCTGTACCAGGAGTAAAGGGGTAAATGTTGTCTGTTCCATGAGGAAATGGTTAAATGGCATCAGTCTCGGGAGTAAATGGCTAAATGTTGTATGTCCCATGAGTAAATGATGAAATGCTCTTCACCAGTAGCCTCTGCCAAGCGTCTGCTGCCAAATAAATGATTAAAAGTCATCTGCCTGGCGAGTAAATGGTTAAATGTTGTCTGTCCCATGAGTAAATGGTTAAATATTGTCTGTTTCAGAGTAAATGATTAATTGTCGTCTATCTCATGAGGAAATGGTTAAATGTATTCAGTCCCATGAGGAAATGAGTAAATGTTGTCTGTTCTATGAGTAAAAGTCTGTCCCAGCAGTAAGTGATTAAATGATGTCGGTCCCATGGGGACATGATTAAATGCTGTCTGTTCCATGAGTAAATGCTTAATTGTCGTCCGTCGTGGCCCAAATGACTCAAACTGAGAGTCGTCTGCCCTGCGAGTAAATGGTTGAATGTTGTCTGTCCTGTGAGGAAATGATTAAATGCTCTTCACCAGTAGCCTCCGCCATGCGTCTGCTGATGGCTAAATGATTAAATGTCATCTGACTGGTGAGTGAATGGTTAAATGTTGTCTGCTCCCATGAGGAAATGGTTAAATAAATGCTGTCTGTCCCATGAGGAAATGGGTTAAATATCGTCTACCCCATGAGGAAATTAGTAAATGTTGTCTGTTCTATGAGTAAATGATTAAATGTTGTCTGTCCCATGAGGAAATGGTTAAATAAATGCTTTCTGTCCCATGAGGAAATGGGTTAAATGTTGTCTATCCCATGAGGAAATGAGTAAATGTTGTCTGTTGTATGAGTAAATGATTAAATGTTGTCTGTCCCATGAGTAAATAATTAAATGCTATTCACCAGTAGCCTCCGCCAAGCGACTAAATGAATGATTAAATGTCATCTGTCCCGTCAGGAAATGATTAAATGTTGTCTGTTCCATAATTAAATGATTAAATGTCACCTGCTGCGCGTGATAAATGACTGAAAGTCGTCTGCCCCGCGAGTAAATGATTAAATGTTGTCTGTCCCATGAGTAAATGATCAAATGTTCTCTGATACTTGCTAAATAAGTCAAAGTTGTCTGCCCGCCGTGTAAATGATTAAATGTTGCCGGTCTCTGGAGTAAACGATTAAATGCTGTCTGTCATAGGAGTAAATGATTAACTGTTGCCATGGGCACTCAAAGTCGTCTGCTCCCAGAATAAATGATTAAATGCTGTCTGTCCCAGGAGTAAATGATTACCTGCTGTCTGGCCGTGAGTGAATGATTAAATTTCGTCTGTCCCAAGAGTAAATGATTAAATGTCATCTGTCCAAAGAGAAAATGATTAACTTTGTCTGTTGGTGCGTGAATGATTAAATATCATCTGTCCCAAGAGATAAATGATTAAATATTGCATTTCCATGAGTAAATGATTAAATGTCATCTGCCACGGGGTGATTTTGTGAAAGTCTTCTGGCCCCAGAGTAAATGATTAAATGTCTGTCCCAGGAGTAAATGATTAGCTGTTGTCTGGTCGTAAGTGAATGATTAAATATTGCCTGTCCCAAGAGTAAATGATTCAATGTTATGTGGTGAATGAATGATTAAATATAATCTGTCCGGGGATGAATGATTAAATATTGTCTGTCACATGGATAAATGATCAAATGTCGTCTGCGCTGGACTAAATATATAAAAGTCATCTGCCCCGAACTAAATGATTAAATGTCTGCATCAAACTAAATAAATTCTGCCATAAACTAAGTACAGTAAAACCTCTCCAACCGACCACCCCACAGATCTACCACTCTCCTATATCGATCGCTTTATTTGGGACCCAACAATACCATTGCAACCACCTCCCTAAACCGACCACCTCCTTAAATCAACCACTTAAAGTCGGTGCCATGGTGGGTCGATTTAGAGAGGTTTTACTGTATATAACAAAACACCTGTCTGCTCAGAGACAATTAATTAAAGTCGTCTGCCCTAGGCTAAATGATTCTAAATTGTTTGCCCACTGAATAAATAAATAAATAAATAATATATAAATAAATAAAACTATAATCTGCCCTGGACAAAATTAACAAAAGACAGTAGCGCTCGATTAGATGATTAAATGTTGTCTCCCTCAGATTAAATTTTTATATATTTGTGAAACACTTGCCTTAGAGTTAGACTAAATAAATGTAAATGTTGTCAGTTGTGGAACTAAATCAACTAAAATGTTGTCTGCTCTAGACTAAAGTAGTCATCTCATAACTATTTAAATCAAAGTTAACTTAAGTTAAAGTTGCATAGTCCGATAGTTTTTGAGTTTGTCATTTTCTGAGATAAATATATTAGGTTGATCAGTATAATCTATCTTACTGTAGTGGTCTGCACTGACCTCTCAGGCAAGTAACCACATAGACAGGTAGGCGTGGGGAGTGTATTGATATCAGGGAGCCTAGGTGGTGTAATGGTTAGCACACTGGCCCGGAATGCAAAGAGATGTGGGTTCGAGTCCCGCTCTAGGCGCAATATTTCCCATTTTCATCACCCCCACGACACTGGTTGCCGTGATCAGGATCCTGTACAAGCTTTGCGCTGTATGGTTGTTGAACCTACCCTGTGTATGTATGTGTTAGTGCATTGCCTGTATGTATGTAATTGTAAGCATTACAAGACTTACAATTCCAGGGGGACGAGTGTAGTGGTCTGCACTGACCTCTCAGGCAAGTAACCACATAGACAGGTAGGCGTGGGGAGTGTGTTGATATCAGGGAGCCTAGGTGGTGTAATGGTTAGCACACTGGCCCGGAATGCAAAGAGATGTGGGTTCGAGTCCCGCTCTAGGCGCAATATTTCCCATTTTCATCACCCCCACGACACTACTATAGTTTGAAGTAACTTTCATTTTAAATGGTTACCTTTTAAGAGATTTGAAGTACAAACACGCCAAATTAATTTAGGCAAGCACGCCAAAACTCATAGGTTTCCACAGAACCAGGTTCTATTACATTTACTTGGTATTCCCTTCTATGTGGCAACACATACTTAATAAGTGTATCAATATCTAAGTTAGATATGTAGAATCAAATCTAGGTCATTGTTTTTGGTCTGGAAAGTTGGTGCTTTCATCAATTCAATTCAATTCAATTCTTTTATTTTAACTCTCGTCAAGGAATGTTCATCGGACTACGCAGCTTTAAACTATGATCTGCCCTGGACCAAATTAACAAAAGACGCTAGCGCTCGAGTAGATGATTAAATGTTGTTTGCCTCAGACTAAATATTAAAAAATTGTTTAGACCGTCTGCCCTCGACTAAATAAATTTAAATGTCGTCAGCTGTGGAACTAAATCAATTAAAATCTCGCCCGCGCTATACTAGATGAAAGCGCATAAAATATTTCTGCAAAAAAAAATTGTTTAGACCGTCTGCCCTCGACTAAATAAATTTAAATGTCGTCAGCTGTGGAACTAAATCAATTAAAATCTCGCCCGCGCTATACTAGATGACTGAAACGAGTCAGCCAGATGATAAAATATTGTCTGCCTCAGACTAAATATAAAAAAATTGTTTAGACCGTCTGCCCTCGACTAAATAAATTTAAATGTCGTCAGCTGTGGAACTAAATCAATTAAAATCTCGCCCGCTCTATACTAAATGACTGAAACCAGTCAGCCAGATGATAAAATATTGTCTGCCTCAGACTAAATATAAAAAATTGTTTAAACCGTCTGCCTCGACTAAATAAATTTAAATGTCGTCAGCTGTGGAACTAAATCAATTAAAATCTCGCCCGCGCTATACTAGATGACTGAAACCAGTCAGCCAGATGATAAAATATTATCTGCCTCAGACTAAATATAAAAAATTGTTTAAACCGTCTGCCCTCGACTAAATAAATTTAAATGTTGTCAGCTGTGGAACTAAATCAATTAAAATCTCGCCCGCGCTATACTAGATGACTGAAACGAGTCAGCCAGATGATAAAATATTGTCTGCCTCAGACTAAATATAAAAAATTGTTTAAACCGTCTGCCCTCGACTAAATAAATTTAAATGTTGTCAGCTGTGGAACTAAATCAATTAAAATGTCGCCTGCGCTATACTAGATGACTGAAACGAGTCAGCCAGATGATAAAATATTATCTGCCTCAGACTAAATATGAAAAATTGTTTAAACCGTCTGCCTCGACTAAATCAATTTAAATGTCGTCAGCTGTGGAACTAAATCAATTAAAATCTCGCCCGCGCTATACTAGATGACTGAAACCAGTCAGCCAGATGATAAAATATTATCTGCCTCAGACTAATAGAAAAAATTGTTTAAACCGTCTGCCTCGACTAAATCAATTTAAATGTCGTCAGCTGTGGAACTAAATCAATTAAAATCTCGCCCGCGCTATTCTAGATGACTGAAACCAGTCAGCCAGATGATAAAATATTATCTGCCTCAGACTAAATATAAAAAAAAATTTAAGCCATCTGCCCTCGACTAAATAATTTTAAATGTTGTCAGCTGTCGAAGTAAATCAATTAAAATGTCATCTGCTCTATGCTAAATGACTAAAACCAGTCAGCCCATAGCTTGTCTGCTCTGGACTTAATAAATAAATGTCGTCTGCCCTGGACTGACTAACTAAAAGTCGTCTGTTTTATGACTATCCTGATTCCGAGGAAACCATTATATCCTATTAATTCCCAGTGCTAGGTTAGGTGAATTATTCACAGTCTATCAGAACAGCACAACATCGGGACAAGTGGAGAACCATTGCATCCAACCCTCGACTAGAGGATGGAACTATTGATTGATTGAGGTTAGGTAAGGTAACGGCAATGGTCAATTTTCTAATTTTCTAATTTTCTATCCCACAACACCACTAACTATCCAGCCGTGTAATTCTTCTGACTTGCAGTGTATTTTGATAGTATTTGCTAGACTTAAATTTGTTTGTTTGTTTTACATCCTAGCAACATCAAAGGTCATATCAGGACAGGTACCTACAGACTTGTGACAGTGTGCACTCGTGGCAACTTTATAGTGCTGCCCCACTGGGAGACTAGGCCACCAGCACCATGACCCGATATCCCACTCAGTCACATTATCCTGACACTGAGCCAACCAGTCCTTGCCCTATCCTAATAATGCCGAGCACCCGGCAAGGAAGCGACAAGTATCAGTTTTAATTCATTGGTTTGACTCGACCGGGACTCGAACCCACGAACCCATGGGTTTAGACTTAAATAGTTTAGCTACATATGTTAATTAGTGTAGTAATTAGTAGTATGCTGAATCAATAAGAGCGGTGGCTGGCATTCCATGCAGGAGGTCATGGGTTCGAGCCCCGGTTGAGTCAAACCAATAACTTACTAAATTGACACTTGTCGCTACCCAGCCTGACACTCGGCATTAATAAGATATGACAAGGACTGTCTAGCTTAGTGTCAGGATAATGTGACTGAGTGGGACACTATGTCATGGTGCCAGCAGTAGTCCTGGTATCCCAGTGGGGCAGCACTATAAGTATGAAGTCGATGGTTGAAAAAAAAAACCCACACACACACAATTCTCGCTTATGCTGCCGACATGAATGTCCAATCAATCAATCAATCAATCGCAACTAGTGCACTGTCAAAACTCGGTAACTAATCTGATATTCCCTTAGATGTTGCTAGGACATAAAGCCATTAATTTGTAATTAGTCAATGGAGATTAATTTCGGTGTGCATGCAGGAAGATCGCCCTTTAGAGGGATGCCGACCAAATCCACCCTACCATATTTTATAATCAAATACAAAATTTTATTACTGTATACATGCGAATATAAGTCGACTTCGAGTATAAGTCGAGGGGTAATTTTTTAAGGAAATATCCGGACTTAGGCGTAATCGAACTGGAGGTCGAGCTTAATTTTATTTACTGACAAATTAAACTTCATTCATACAAACGCACACGTATTTAACAAGATGACAACGCCACTGGTCACTCAAAAACATTCAAAGGGACTCCTCCAGTAACGTCATCATCATCATGATGCTGTCAGTCACGATGCGACAAAGACTGCTTTTATTTCTTAACCACCGCTATTTTGTGCGGTTGTGCATTTCATGAAAGCTGCTTGCAAAGTGTTGAAGTGCTGCTGGCTTTTGCAAGTTACCAGCAGCACTCTCTCGGGGAGCAAATAGAGGTCTCACACCGGCAAGAACATGTGAAGACAGGCGCAAACTATTTGTCCCTGCAGTAGCTGGCCGAGAGATGTTGGGAGTTCCCTTCATAACCATCGTTGGATGGGGGAGATGGGGGCCATTGAAGCATGGTTTTCTGTTAGGGTTTGCTCCCTTAGCCTTTGGTTCTATCACGAACCTGTACCACAAGGCAGTGGTTTATAACTTTGCAAGGCAGGGGCGTCAAACTCCTTGAGGTATTTTAGCAGATAGGAACTGCATTTCGATTTTTTGTCGCATTCGCATTCGCATTCGCATTACGCATTACGCGTATATGGAATGCGCCCTTTACCCGCATACCCAGTAACGTAAAACAACAACAAACAAACAAACCTCCAGTAACTGCAGTACCTGCTCATGACTAATGGGGCAGTCACACTACGACGTAATGGCCAACGTGACTTCGACATGGGTGATTTTTCGTCATTAAGTCGGGTCACATTAAAGTCACTTAAACTCTCATCGCTTCTCGTCGCCTCTTGTCCCCTCTTGTCGCCTCTCGTCGCTTCTCGTCGCTTCTCGTCGCCTCTCGTCGGAGGACGTCAAGGTTTTGGACATGTTGAAAAAACGTTGATGTGACGCGACGAGTTGATCAGACATTCGCGTCACGTTAGGCTCTCGGTCACGTTAGGTCACGTTAGGCTCACTGTCATGTTAGTCTCTCGTTATGACCACGTCGTTGGTTGGTACTACTAGTGCTACTAGTGCTACTAGTAATACTAATGATACTAGTGCTACTACCAGTACTAGTGATACCGTCTGTCCATCTGTCTCTCTGTCCCTCTGTCTATGTGTCTGTGTCTCTGTGTCTGTGTCTCTCTGTCTCTCCGTCTGTGTGTGTGAGTGTGTGTCTGTGTGTGTGTCTGTGTGTCTGTGTCAGTGTCTGTGTGTCTGTGTCTGTGTCTGTGTGTGTCTGTCTGTGTCTGTCTGTGTGTGTCTCTGTGTGTGTGTGTCTGTGTGTGTGTCAGCATCACTGTCATATTCATCACCAGCGTCAATGTCAATGTCCTCAGAGTAAGAGTCATCATCGCTGTATAACCCCTGCTGCTTATCAGAAAGAGTAGCCTATATGGCGGCAGCGGGTTTCCTCTAAAATAAATATGTCAGAATGACAATATAATGACGTCCAATAGCCGATGATAAAAAATCAATGCGCTCTAGAGGTGTCGTTAAATAAAAAAGCTTTCCTTTATATTTGAGTATATACGGTAAACTTAATTCAATTATGAAGGTATAAAATTGTTAGGTTTTTTCTTATAATGATGCTGAATGGTGGCGGGAGGGTTAAAAACACCCGTCCCACCACCACCACATCGTC
>JASIRB010000445.1:0-26264 GCA_030323885.1 Branchipolynoe longqiensis
TAAAAGTAAATTGGCCCATAAGTCCTGGAATTGTAATTTCTTTAAATAATTAATTTGTTTCCTCAATATTGCACATATTTTTCAATGCAAAACTATTGAGCTCTATTTTACAGTGAACGCAGTTATTTTGAACCGTACCCAACTCCTTCATAGCAAACAACGTTCAAAGAGGGTTAGTGTGCTGAGAGCAAGTGCCTCTATTTTTCCAGTGGCCAGTCAAAATCACCGCCCAATCCTTTGTTTGGAGTACCTGCTATTAAATTATAATTCATTTATTTTTAAGGGAAGACGTAAAAAAATATCCCATCAGGACAAATAATAAAAGCTGTTCTGTACAAAGATAGCTTATGAAAATGATTGCAATTGTAACCATAATTCAGTAAATAAAAGGACTGCTCTGTATAGAATTTTATTAAGCCATGAATCAATCAATACACAATAAGTTAAAGTAGCATAGTCTGATGGTTTTGAGTCTGTCATTTTCTGAGGCACTAGGTTGATTGGTATAGTCTACCATAATTTAGTTTGAAGTAACTGCTTAAAAAAACTTTCTTATGAGATATTTGAAGTGTAAAAATGGCAAATTAATTTTGGAGTGCTTGTCAAAACAGATACCATAGGCTTCAGCACCAACAGGTTCTATTAAATTGACTTATTATTCTCTCCTGTGTTGAGACAAAGAGCACCAGTGTCTAATTTGGATCTGTAGGTTCAAAACTAGGTAAGTCTTTTGTTTTTGAAAATATGATGTGTTCATCAGTCTGCAGCTTTAAGGTCAATTTTTGGCCAAATAAAAATCAATTGATGATCATCCTTTTTAAATAGAAACGGGTCAGACTGGCGGTTTTCATTGTCATTAAAAATTGTAATTGATGTAGACGTAATATGTAGCCAGACACGATGCCTCAATGATTTGCGCATCCACCTCCCCTTCTGGTAGGCCGTGGGATTCGAATTCCTGGGTTAAAAATCTGGCCAAGTCAAACCAATGAATTAAAAATTGATTGCCGCTAGCCCGACACATTTTTAATCATTTAACAAAAATGTCAGGCAGAGGTGGGGATGATCACCAATTTAAACAAATTATTTGGCCATATATATTTATTGCAAAGAATTTAACCATACCATGGATGAATAAAGAAATTAAATATCCAAATTAAATATCAAAGACCATCAGGCTGTGATGTTGCCCTGGCTTCTTAATAAAGAAACATAAATGTGATAAGTAGTAACTGTAAATTCATTCAGTTCTATAATTAAGAAATCATAAATGCAGAAAATATCAATTTGATCAACATCAACTAAAGCACTCTGCCATTGTAAAATGTGATATAATATCTGTTAATTTTAATCAATTTTGCTGAAGTTATGTGCTAGCTTCTGTTGCTTATAGGGTGCCCAGTGCATTAATTAGTTAGTTTTCTCTCCAACACTATTATTTCCCTTGCCACCAGCACCAAGTGGTGGGTTTGTGGTAGAAATAATCTATTACAAGCACCTACATGAACTTCTAGAATAAACAAATATTTAAGGAAGTAAGATACAAATGAGAACAATAACCAATATGTAGAGATCTTTCAATATGACAATTAGAATAACCAGAATTCCAGACATACAAATATATATATATTAGTTTACACAACCATGTTTTCATGTGTGCCTAATAGGCCTGTCACACTACGACATAACGAGCTAACGTGAGCCGACGTAGGTGAATTTTGGTCATTACGTTGAGGTACGGCGAGTTACGTCATGCTTACGTAAGGCAGACATCGAGATACGTCAGGTTACGGCAGCGCATGTCAAGGTTTTGGACATGCCCAAAACTTTTTACGTTGCTCGACGTGATGCAGTTGTGTGGGGTGATGTTATACTCATGTTACGCCGACGTTAGGCATGCGATAGAGGTGCGTCGGCTACGTTGGATCAATGTTGTCTTACGCTAGAGTGACGCACAGGCGGCAGGAACGTGCGGTCCGCGCTAAGACAACATGGGGTTAAAGTAGGTCAAATGTGTCTATGACGCGTGTCTAACGTTGCTCATATGTTTCGCAAACGTGTCCTGACGTAGTTGACAAACGTCTAGCTTGCACGTAACATCTGTGAGTTTCGCTAGGCTCACGTTGACACAATTAATTATTCTTTTGTCCTCACTCGTTGAACCACCTTATAACTACGCTATACTGATGTTACGCTCATGTCAACTACATAGCATTGACGTCCAACTTGGTCCGGTATTTACATATTACGCCGAGAATTTTAACGCGTCAAATTTATTTTCACGTTGCCCCTACGCTGGTGTTACGTCATAGTGTGACAGGGCCATTAGTTGAAATACATTGGTAGAAATAGAATCAAAACAAATTCATTTAAATAATAAACCATGTCAATTTAACTTATTGCATAACAACAACAAAACTGCCTAGAGTATGAAGAAATAAACACATCTTGTTGAAATTAGCAACAGTTGATTCTGATATGTATGAGAATCTGTTGTAATATCCTCAATAAAACTTCATATTCACAACAATTACCATGTGGGTATGAACTAGATCTATTTTCAAGTTAGAAGGAGCTAGAATTTGATGGATGTTCTTAAGCCGTGTTCACACGGGAAATGTAAATCGATTCGTAGAAAGCGACTTGCCTAGTTCGCCTCACATTTGTCGTGTGAACGCACGTCTGAGGCGGATTAGGGCTGATTCGACTCACGTGATGCGCATCGTGTAGACCACCTCAGCGAGGTAGTCTACGAGAATCGATTCCTGTGATGCTGTTAATTTGGCCCGTGTGAACGGGCGCTAATTCGCCTCACCTGATTCGATTTGCCTGATTCGCCTCACATTTTGCCCGTGTGAACAAGGCTTAAGATTCTTTTTTTTACATCAAAGGTCAAGGAGAGTATATCTATACTCACAGCAGACTGCCAATGCAAAAGGAATGAAATGCAGCTATTGGCAGATTTGCTAGCATTTATTATGTAACTAAGGTGATTGGAACGTACCTCACTCTCCATGCACATTTTCAGTAAGCTAATCCCTGACAAGCATTGCAGGGTTATGCTTGGAGTTTTCAAACATAGTTGGTAAAATGGTGTCTATTCTTAAAAGGACACTGAAATACTTGACACCATGGTATGTTCAGTGTGAATCATTGGGTAATTTATTGGTCGAAAAAAATACTATTCCCTCTTCTAGGAAATTAAAAAAAGATTCCATATCTGAAAGAAGTAAAATGCTTTTAGAATATGTATGGTTGCTATGGTAACTTCCGCATGGAATTTAAAAAAAAAATTATGAATTCCTTAGAAATCATCCATGCTGATTCAGATTTGTAATCTACAGGTTATTCTGCACTAGGTGGATGTGTTTTCAATTTTCTAAGAGTAATTTCCAACAATTCCTAGATATGTAAAAAGCACATGTTTGAAAAACCACTGGGCACCATTTTTAGACTTCACTGCTGCCTAGTTCATTATGACAATTCCAGGATGTAGCAGCAAATAGGAGTAGAGCTTAGCGGATTGGACTGATGTAAAGAGCTCATTTCATAGGTTTGATATCCAAAGTTTCAAGTCATTCTATTAAGAATCCACAATTTTATTAATGTGTAAAGTGAGTCATTTGTAGGATACCGATCGGTACGTGTGTACTAAATATGACGTCGAATCGCGACACGCGGCGAACGACGTCCCCTAAATCTTATCAATTTAACCCTAAATTCGAACCGATATTAATGTAGCCACAGCATTGGTGGCGTTTTTCATATTGTCAATAGACTATAGTCTATAGTCGTATAGACTATCAGCGAGACTGTATCAGTATTATAAGTACAGTATCACTAACCACAACTGTTCCAACACTATCACTAGTAAAGTATTATATTTATAAACTATCGTCACATCTGACATCGCTCGTAGTCGTACTCAGTCACATTCAACCTTTGATACAAGATTCACCCCGTACTACAACTTGTACAAGACAAGTACCTCTGCCTCTGGCTCTGCTCGGTGAGCCGAGCGTTTTTGTATTTTATATAAGTAAGAAACTAAGTTACAGTACAATTTCTATTAAATGCATATCCTTACTTACCTCCGTCTCTACCACCGTGATTTGTCATAAGGATGGCCAGTCCACAGAAAGTAGGCCTTACTGGACCAGGCACGCAACAAAAAGAGCCAGCAAAGAAACCGGTCCCTTCACTAGTCAGGAATGGCGGCGGTCTATTTTGAAGCGATATAGAAAGTAGGTCACAGGTCATGTGACGTCAGGAGGTCACACTCCTTCTAGTTCTACTGCATGGAGCAGTGTTAGAGAGCCAAACCGCATTTAGCGCCGAAAAGTTGGTATGCATGGAGCAGTGTTAGACCTAACACCGTGCGTTTAAACTAGGTTAAGCTAAACCAGAAAAAAAGCTGGTTTACAGGCGATGTTAGTTATCAAATCTATTCAATGCGATCATATTTAACAGAATTAGCTACCAAATAAGTGAAATTTGACCAATTTAACCCTAAATTGGAAGCGTTATTAAGGCTACCGCCGTAACGGCGGAGATATTAACAGTTATATTTTCGAATCGACGAACGTAAAGTAAACAAATCGTCGCCGTCGCGTCCGCCGCGTCGACGTCGACATCCATACTGGCCGACGTCTACGCATCACAGGTGTGGCGCGGATTCCGAGGGACACCAGTTTGCGAGGGACACATCGCTTCTGCACATGCGTCAAAATCGAACATCATCATCACTAACCTTATAAATTTAATATAATGTTTTTGGTAAAAATGTTTTCTATATGTGTACCAAAAGATTTGTTTCTAGGTGGTGTAATTTGAGAGATATTTGACTTCTTGTGTATTTTCTGTATGAAGATTGCTCACGGCCATTGACAATGCCTTGAGTTTGACGCTACGCACAGTGCAAAACGTTAGTTTTATTCAAAAATAATAGAATTCAATAACCCTAACCTTATAAATTTAATATAGTCTTTATGGTAAAGATGTTTTCTCTATGTGTACCAAACGATTTGTTTCTAGATGATGTAATTTGGGAGATATTTGACTTCTTCTGTATGAAGATTTGCTCACGGCAGTTAACAATGCATTTGAATGGAAGTGTCCCTGGCAAACTGGGGCCGTATGCATGGAGCGGTGTTATCAACCCAAAACGCGTTTATGGCAGGATTTCTGGTTTAGCGCCAAAAAGTCGGTATGCATGGAGCAGTGTTAGACAAACAGCACGCGTTTAAAGTCGGAGATTCTAACACTCATAGCTGGTTTACAGCGGTGTTAGTGTTAGGTTAGTGTCAGGATGGAACCCAAATCTACTCAATGCTATCATATTTAACAGAATTACATATGCAATAAGTGAAATTTCAGCAATTTAACCCTAAATTCGAAGCAATATTACTGCTGCGGCCGTAACGGCGTTGATATTAGTAGTTAGATTTTCGAATCGACGAACGTAAAGTAAACAAATCGCCGCCGCCGCCGCTTATCGACGTCACGTAAAAATGGCCGTCCCCGCCGAATCAGCGGGAATTTCTTACGCCCAAATCTATTAAATGCTGTCATATTTAACAGAATTACATACGCAATAAGTGAAATCTTATCAATTTAACCCTAAATTCGAACCGATATTAATGTAGCCACAGCATTGGCGGCGTTTTTCATATTGTCAAATCGAGGGATTTCCCAAATGTATAAATAGATTCACGTTTAGCTAACTCAACCCGTGTAGGCCTCCATGCATACGGCGTGACATAGTTCTCGACGACGCCGATAACCAGGGATAGGTACCCGGAGTTAGAGGTATAACACCACACGCCGCTAGCACCTCTCCATGCATAAGGGCCCTGGGGCCGTATGCAGGAGTCAGTGTTAGGGAAGGAAAACGGTGTTTGGCGGGAATTCCGGGTTAGCGGCGAAAAAATGGTATGCACGAGTCAGTGTTAGGCCTAACACCAAAGGCTTAACCGGTGTTACCTTACCCCTAAAAAATATTAGGTTTAGCGAGTTTATTAGGCCCAAATCTATTCAATGCTGTCATATTTAACAGAATTAGATACGCAATAAGTGAAATTTATTCAAATTAACCCTAAATTCGAACCCTCCTTAAGGCTACCGCCGCATTGGCGGCGATATTAATAGTTATATTTTCGAATCGACGAACGTAAAGTAACCAAATCGCTGCCGCCGCCGCATCGACCTCCCTTTCCATACTGGCGGCGGCGGCGATTTGTTTACTTTACGTTCGTCGATTCGAACATATAAATATTAATATCGCCGCTTTTACGGCGGCAGCGTTAATATTGCTTCGAATTTAGGGTTAATTTCCTCAAATTTCACTTATTACGTATTTAATTGTGTTAAATATGATCGCATTTAATAGATTTAAGCGTAATATATCGCTAAAGACGCAGAGGGATTTCCCAAATCTATAAATAATTTCACGTTTAGCTAAAATGTAAGTGTTACGCGCTCGTGCATACGACTTGACACAGTTCCTGACATCGGCGATAGCTAATCGGTAATAGGCTGTAACACCAAACCGCGCTAACACTGACTCCTGCATACGGGCCCTGGGCCCGTATGCATGGAGCGGTGTTATCGACACAAAACGTGTTTATGGCGGGATTTCTGGTTTAGCGCCGAAAAGTTGGTATGCATGGAGCAGTGTTAGGGCTAACACTGAGCGTTTAAACTCGGAAATTCTAACTCTGCTCATAGCAGGTTTACAGCGGTGTTAGTGTTAGGTTAGTGTCAGGATGGAACCCAAATCTACTCAATGCTATCATATTTAACAGAATTACATACGCAATAAGTGAAATTTAAGCAAATTAACCCTAAAAACGAAGCGATATTAACGTAGCAGCCGCATTGGCGGCGATATTAATGGTTATATTTTCGAATCAAATCGGCACCGGTGCCAGTAGGGAAAGCGACGTCGATGCGGCGCCAGCAGCGATTTGTTTACTTTACTTTCGTCGATTCGAAAATATAACTATTAATACGCCGGTTAATTTGCTGAAATTTCACTTATTGCGTATGTAATTCTGTCAAATATGATCGCATTGAATAGATTTGGGCCTAATATATGGCTACAAACGCAGAGGGATTTCCCAAATCTATAAATACATTCACATTTAGCTAACACTCACCGTTTAAGCGCCCATGCATACGGCTTGACATAGTTCTCTACGACGCCGATAACCGGAGATAGATAACCGGAGTTAGAGGTATAACACCACATGCCGCTAACACCGCTCCATGCATACGGGCCCTGGTGTCCCTCGGAATCCGCATCAGGTGTTATGTATTAGCGATTTGTTTTCTTTACGCTCGTCGATTCGAAAATATAACTATTAATATCGCCGCCAATGCGGCGGTAGCCTTAATAACGCTTCGACTTTAGGGTTAAATTGATAAAATTTCACTTATTGCATATGTAATTCTGCTAAATATGATCGCATTCAATAGATTTGAGCCTAATATATGGCTACAAACGCAGAGGGATTTCCCAAATCTATAAATACATTCACATTTAGCTAACACTCACCGTTTAGGCGCCCATGCATACAAGAACGACACCGCCGATAACCGGTGTTAGCTACCCTGTGTTAGAGCGATAACACCACACGCCGCTAACACTGCTCCAACTTGGGCACAACTTGTTGTGATGCTCTCAAATCATGTCCGCTAGACGTATCTTGTATACTGGATTAAATAATCTTTTTATTTTCCAATGTATCATGCTTCATTTGCATCAGATTTTAAAACAGCTCATGCTTACACGTCACATACTTGTAAAATTCGATGCGTTCGATTTTCCTCACCACGAACTCATCGTTTTGCAGTTGCATTCAGTTCTTAATATGAATAAGCTATGCTTAGGACCGATCCCCGATATAACTATGTTTGTTGTTTTTGGGGAGTTTTCAGTCGCATTGGTGTGCTGAAGGCTGCAAATCTGCAGCACTGAATGGGCACCACTGAAAGCAGTCCCATGTGGTCGGGAGTTGGGTCCCGGTGTGTAGTGATCAGAGGAATTGAGGGGTAGGGGGGAGGGGGCGGAGGAGGAACAAGGCAGCCTAAGAGTCCAACCACAGTCCTCTGAGAGGGCCGGGGGAGGCTGGGTGGTTGGTGTAGTTTTACACCCCAGTAAGACCCTAGGCCATACAAGGATGTGCACCGACTTGTAACAGCGCGCACTCATGGCGACTTTATAGTGCTGCCCCACTGGGAAATCAGGCCACCGGCGCCATGACCCGATGTCCCACACAGTCACATTATCCTGACACTGTGCGCCCAGTCCCTGTCCTGATTTCATAACGCCAAGCGCCTAGCAGCAACAGGTACCCATTTTATAAGTCCTTGGTTTGACTCGACCAGGATCCAAACTTCAGTCCCTCGAGATTCACCGGTATGCACCGTAAGTCCGGCCAAGGCCAGAGGAAGAAGTGAAGTGAGGATGGGATTAGTTAGGCAGAGGGTGGGGTTACCTGTTTGTTGCAGTGAAAATTAGTGGTTAGTTAGTAGTGGCACCAAGTCAGCTATGGCGATGAGGTGGGGCCTGCTAGTCCCCGATGTCATGAACTGGGCGACCGACAGTGTTGATGATGTCTGCATTCTGGCAGTAGAAGCGCGCAAGTGCGTTCCAGGATGACTTGGAAATCCTGGAGAGGATAGCCAGAGCGGCCCTATTGTCGCTGAGTTGGCGGTCAGCATCCTCCATGAAGTCGCTGATGGCAGATCTGTCGATAGCGCCATATGAGGCGAGTATGTGGGCCACATTAAAGATATTGGTTCCGCAGGGACAGCGCTGGAGGTTGGGGACATCAATCCTGAAGCGGTTGACGGCGACTTGTGTAGAAGCAGGAAGGCCGACTGGATGGGGGATGTTCGTTCTGACCAGGGTGTACCAGAGCCAGCTTATTGAATAAGGGTTCCGTACTTGTTCCTTCTGTGTGGCTCGTTCCCAGACTTTGGTGGTGGCTCGAGAAGCGGCGGCGGCCAGTTTGGTGATGGATGGAAGGATGGCTGTCTCTACGTCTGCTCGGTTGGCACCGGCTAGAGCGGCATAGTCGGCCTGGTCATTACCATACAGTCCTATATGCGAGGGACCCATAGCAGGACTGTTTTGAGGTGTGCCTGATGTCTGGTGAAGATTTTAATATGGATTGCGTCGGCAAGGGAGTGTCGGGCATTTGGGTGGGCGATCTCTTTGATGGCATTCAGAGAGTCGGTAATGATGATGGCACTTGAGTTGTGGAGGTTTTCGAGGGCCAAGTGAATGGCGGCGAGCTCGGTATCGAGAGTGGAAGCAAAGTCTGACACCCTGGTGGTGTTCTTTGTGTTGGAGAAGGGGATGAAGATTCCGGCTCCTGCTCTACCTGATGTTGGGTTAAGGGAGCCATCGGTGTAGACAGTCTTTGCGAGAGGAAATTCCACTTTCGCCTGAGTTATGGTCTCGAGAGCCAGGGAGTGGAGTTCTGGGGTGGTGTAAGCCGCCTTGGCAGCAACTAGGTTGGTGGTTCGGGTTTCCACTGGGATGGAAACCCAAGGTGGCTTGAGAGGGCTCAGGGCGAAGTCTGCAATGTGGAGTCCGTGAGAGTCCTTGAGGGAGGTGATGGCGTTCTTGAGACGGTAGGAGATGTGAGGGAGACCGCGGGTCCCATCTCGGAGGTAGGCCGCGGCTCTGCGGATTGTTGTTGAAAGGCCTGAGGAAAGGGTTCTTGTGAGTTGGGTGGTGAGAAGTTGTTTGCCTCGGAGGTGGAGGGGAGGGAGGCCGGATTCAAGGAGGAGGATCTCGATCCTGGTGGTGCTGGGAACACGGAGGACAAGCCTGGCAGCCCGGTGTTGGATGTTCTCAAGTTTCCGGAACTCGTTCAAAAAGATCTTGTTCTTGGGTAGTTGAGTTTGGGGGTTGTCAAGCCCTAGGGCTGTGAGAGCGAGTGTGGGCGCAGCATAGTCGAAGAGGGAGCGGACTGCCTGGCGGTAGAAGAGTGCGAGTACACTGTCCAGGGCGCCCCAGGAGAAGCCGGAGATCCTCTTCATGAGGAGGAGTCTGTTGGTCATTCTGGTGGCCAAGTGGCGGCAGAGGGCTCTCATGTTCAGGTCTCGGTCTAGACGGATACCTAGGTAGTCGAAGGTGGAGACCCATTCGATAGGGGATCCATCTAGGTAGAGGGGGTGAAGTGGTTGACCTCTGAACATGTGCATGATCTTGGTCTTGGTGGGGGAGATTTTTAATCCAAGGTCCCGGGAGGCGTTTCCTACCAGGTGGAGCACCTGCTCAGCGAGATCCTGTGCATTGATCGCATGGGAGCAGGTGATGGCGATGTCATCTGCGTAGCAGACTATGGTTGTGTCTGTGATCTCTCGGGTGGCTAGGTCTTGTTTAAGCCTCCTAACGAGAGATGCCATCACTGCATTGAAGAGGAGGGGGCTGAGCACTGCAACCTGGGGGACGCCATTTTTTAGTTTGAGGTAGGGAGAAGAGGTGCCTTGGACACATACTCTGGCTCGCCTGTTCTGGAGGTAATTTCGGAGATATGCAAGAGGCCGGCCGGCAATGCCAAGATCAGCCATTGATGTCAGTACCACTTTGTGGTCGATGAGCTCAAAGGCTTTCTCGAGGTCAAGGAAGATGATTGCAGTTTCATGTCCAGTACCAAGGCCATAGGAAATGCTCTCAATGAGGGTGGCGACGGCGTGCTGAGTGCCTCGTCCTCCTCGGTAGCCGATGACCTCCTCAGGTAGGCCAGTGGTGGGGTCTTCTGTGACCATCTGGAGACGGGCGAGGACAATTCTTTCACTAACCTTCCCGAGGGATTGGAGAAGGGAGATGGGTCTGACTTCACCCGGGGTTTTCTTGGGGATGGGGATGATATCAGCATCCTTCCAAGATTGGGGTATGTCCGCATTGTAGAAGATATTGTCGAGGAGGGGGAGGAGAGTTTCCCTGTTAGTGGCAGATAACTTTGTCCATGCAGTGTTAGGGACACCGTCGGCTCCCGGGGTTGTCTTCTTTGTGGTTTTGCCTAGGGCTCGGTCAAGCTCAGCCCTGGTCAGGTGGGTGTCAAGATTATGGGTGGATGGTGTGGCTGTTGAAATGTCTATGAGGTCGGCTCTCCAGGTGGAGTTCCTGGTGAGCGCTTGTTGGTGGGCATAAGGGAGGTTGATTGCAGGGTCTGTTCTGTCCGTGAACATTTTGTTGTGTTCTGCTGCAATTTGGCCAGGGTGTGGGTAGAGTGGGGGGGTGGTGAGTCTCTCCTGGATGCTGTTACGTTTGCGCCAGAGTTGTCTGGAGGTGGTGTGAGAGTTTATTTTGGTACACCAGAGTTTCCACTTCCTGTCTGATTCGGCAAGCTCGACATCTTTGGCCCAACTGGTGGCTATTTTAACGAGATTCTCAGTGCCTCGGTTGGGGTTCGTGCGTAGCTTGTAGAGGAGTTTGTTGCAGAATCTTTTTGCTCTCCTCATTGCATTGGAGGTGGTGCGGCCAGTGTGATTACAGGAGATGGTTTGCTTTATGGTGTCTGTCATTGCTTGGTAAGTGAGTGTTGTGAACTCATCACATGTGGTCGGCGGGTTCAGATCTATTAAGTTTTTTAGACGAAGGTTGAAGGTTGCCCAGTCCGCGTGGTTTAGGTTGAATCTGGGTGATGGTGGGGGGTGGGTGACTTTGGGTGCATTGGTGTGGAGGAGAGCTGCATGGTGGTCTGAGTATAGTGTTGTGAGCTCCCAGAAAGCTGCGGCTGCAAGGCAGGAGTCGGTGATGCAGAGATCGATTGATGTGCTTGCCCTGTAAGTAGGCGAGCCATCGTTGAGGATAGAATGGGATGTTGAGTCGAGGATCTCTGCTAGGAGGACACAGCCTCGAGGGGAATCGATGTTGTTGCGTCCCCAGGAGGAGTGGTGGGTGTTAAAGTCTCCCATGACAACCTGGTGATCTGTGCCGTTGCCGAGGGCCCGGAAGATGTGGTTTAGAGTATAAGTAGTGTTGACAGGGTTGTAAATGTTGTATACATCCATGATGGAGTGTGCTAGGTGGAGACGTATGCGAAGGGTGTCAGCATTAGGGTTGAATCTGTTGGGTGGGATCTTGGTGGAGTGGATGTGGTTGCTTACGAATGTGGTAGTTCCTCTTGAGGGTCTGCCTGCTGCTGCGCGTCTTACTGCGGGGATGTGGTATGTGGTGTAGCCTTTGATATGGGGTGGATCGATGAGGAAAGTTTCTTGGAGAAGTGCGACGTCAATTTTCTCTCTTTTTAAGGTGTTGCCAAGAAGAGCCATCTTGGATTTCAGTCCGGCACAGTTCCAGGAGAGAATGGTTAAAGAGTTGTTAGTGGAACGGGGATGGGAGTGCGGGCTGGTGGGGGCATTATTGTGTACTTCCATTTTGATCTGTCAGGGCGGCACAAAAAGAAGCTGGCAGGTCTTTTGGGACATGCGGAAGGAGATGCTGGATGTTGGAGTCAACTTGGAGCCAGTTAATTAAGCCGAAGGCTAGGGCCTCAACTGAGATACTGGGTGTTATTCTGGAAAGTGATGTATTAAGAATGTGGAGGAATATAGGGGTGGGATTTGGGTCGGGGGCAGGGGGGTCGCTTGGTGTGGAGGGGAAGGTGGTTTGGGTGAAGGAGTCAGCAGTGGCTACAGTTTGAGTGGAGATGGATCTGGTCTGTGGGTGGGAGGAGTAGGGGTGGCAGATCTTGGGTTTGGGGGCGGTGAGGTTGAGGGAGAGGAGTGAGGGGGGCAGAGGGGCAGGGTTGGGGTGGAGGGACAATGCATTGGAGGTGGTGAGGGGTGGGTAGGAGGAAGCATAGGGAGAAGGAGGGGCAGTGGAAGGGAGGGCATCAGGTTGGACAGGCAGGGCAGCAGTAGGGGGGGCCTCAGGTTGGGTGGGGGGAGTGGGGCAGGCAGGAGGGGGAAGTAGGGGTGGGTTTAGCCGCTTCCACAGCTGGATGCGCACTGGGCAGTCTCTACTCTTGGCTTTGTGATTACCTTTGCAGGCAGAGCACCTGACGGGTGCCTCACAGTTAGCGGCAATGTGCCCCGGAGCGGCACAGCGTGCGCAGACAGCAGCAGTGGCTTTGCATTCATGCCTGTAATGGCCGTATTGTTGGCAGGTGGTGCAAAAGGTTGGTCTGAGGTGAGGAATGGCGATTCGTAGGAGACCGTAGGCTCCACAGTCAAGCCGGCAAGTGGTGTCTATTGGATGGTCAGTGAAGACATTGGCACAGTAAGTGGCAATGTCTCCCTTATTTATCCGGGAGGCGCTGACAATGGAATGTCGTCCTATCAGGTCGGCGGAGTTTATGCGTGGGTGGAGGCCAGAGATGACATAGTGGTGCGTCTTGGCTGATCCACGCATCTCCGTAAAAGTTGTTGAGGCTCGGAGTCTGTCGAGGGAAACCTGTGTCTTGGCACCAATGACGAGGTGGTCAGGGTATTTATCAAGGGAGAGAGGGGTAGTGCCTTGGGTGCGATCGAACTTGTCGAGTTCCTTCAGCGTGTCTTCTAACTTGCCATTGAAGAGGAAGAGGGCAAGGAACCTCTTGGGGCGGCGGCTATCACCGTGGTACTCGGTTTGTGGAGGTGTAGCGGTTGTGGGCGTCTTGCGTTTGTTCTTTCGAACTACCTTGGACCAAGAGTCAGCCTTGGTGGGGTATTTGGAGTGGGGGGGCTGCGGCTGCTGGGCGTGTGTCAACGGACTCATCGTCGCTGGACTTGGGGTCCTTGTCGGGCACACGGGGTGGGGAGACTGACCTGTTGGTGATGGTGTTGTTGTTCTTGTGCGTGGAAAAGGAGGTGATTGTGGTGGTGGGGAGGCTGGACGAAGAGGTGATGGCAACTGGGTGTGGAGTGTGATTGACGATGTTCCGAGGTGGTGTGGGAGGGCCTCGCGGAATGGGCTTGGCAGTAGGTGGCGCGCCGCTGGGTCCAATGGTTGGTGGAGTGGCACAGCTGGAGTAGGTGTGGTCCGTCGTAGGAGTGGTGGGGAGAGTGGTATCATCTTGGTCACTGAACACCGGCTTTATCAGTGGTGCTGGTGGCACGGCGCGCGGCAGTGGTTCTGGTTCGGGTATAGGTGTCGGTGAATCGACCTGCACTGCCTCGCTGTGCACATGTTCCTCCAGTATGCGCCACAGCTTCTTCTCGTAGACCCGGCGTGTCGACTCTAAGATGGGTCCAGGGTTGATTCCATGGTCCTTCAACTGAGCTCTGAGGTCATCGTCCGACAGAGCCGAAACTTCATATGCTACTGCGCCATTCATTTGTGGAGATGTCTTCTTTTGAGGCAAACCGGGTTTTTTGTTACGTTTTGTTGGCGAATTCAGTATCGTCACTTTTATTTTTTAATACTTAATGAAAGGACCGTGTCAGCTTCTGACAGTTAAAATTGGGAATGAGAGCGTGCGTCCACTGAACAGAGAAACAATTCAACAAAATAGATCACATCAAAGACAATGTAGATGTAATGGTGCTGATAAGCAAAATGGTACCCCATTGACGTGGAGAATTTATATGCTCCATCAAACCAGGCTGAGTATTATGAATAAATGTTTTTATGTGGCTGTGCAACTTGAAACAAGGAGGGGTTGAATGTAACTTAGCGTTTGTGTAATTTTGGCTAATACTAGGTTCAAGCACTCTAACTATTGATCACTCTACATCACATTTAATTGATATATTTATCAATTACAAAACTTAGGTTCAAGCACTCTAACTAATGATCACTCTAACACATTTAACTGATATATTTATCAATTACAAAACTTTGACAAAATAAACAAAACATATTAACAAACAATCCTGTAAAATAATTCCATAAGATTCCTTCGATTTATGGTGTATTTAGTTTTAAAATACTGCTAAACCAACTCGCACGCGTCCACCGTGACGGTCGCCATTTTCGTCTGTTTGAACTTTCTATGTTGACAGGGCCCTGCAGAGTAGCACGGAGGAACACATACACTGGTCCCAGTGACGTCATCACACCATATATGGAAGGTCTGTGGGGAGGGACCAGTGTACTTGTTCTTCGATTCGACCTGTGCTACTCTGCAGCGGCGCATCATTAAGGTGTTAGGCCAATTGCTGTTGTCCATCCTGCTTGCTCCGTACCGAAGTTTGACGAGCGATTTCCGTTTCCGTTTGCTGGATTTTGATTTCTCCAACAGGGCCCGTATGCATGGAGCGGCGTTAACGGCATGTGGTGTTATACCTCTAACTCCGGGTACCTATCTCCGGTTATCGGCGTCGTAGAGAACTATGTCAAGCCGTATGCATGGGGGCATAAACGGTGAGTGTTAGCTGAACGTGAATGTATTTATAGATTTGGGAAATCCCTCGATTTGACAATATGAATAACGCCGCCAATGCTGCGGCTACATTAATATCGGTTCGAATTTAGGGTTAAATTGATAAGATTTCACTTAATGCGTATGTAATTCTGTTAAATATGACAGCATTTAATAGATTTGGGCGTAAGAAATTCCCGCCGATTCGGCGGCGAGAGCGGCGGCCATTTTTACTTGACGTCGACAGTATGGATATCGACGTCGCTACGGCGGTGGCGATTTGTTTACTTTACATTCGTCGATTCGAAAATATTAATATCGCGGGAGTTACGGCAACAGCGTTAATCTCGCTTCGGATTTAGGGTTAAATTGATAAAATTTCACTTATTGCGTAAATGTAATTCTGTTAAATATGATAGCATTGAGTAGATTTGGGTTCCATCCTGACACTAACCTAACACTAACACCGCTGTAAACCTGCTATGAGCAGAGTTAGAATTTCTGGATTTAAACGCGCGGTGTTAGGCCTAACACTGCTCCATGCATACAAACCTTTCGGCGTTAAACCTGGGCCCGTATGCATGGAGCAGTGTTAGCGGCGTGTGGTGTTATCGCTCTAAAACAGGGTAGCTAACACCGGTTATTGGCGGCGTCAAGAACTATGTCAAGCCGTATGCATGGGCGCTTAAACGGTGCGTGTTAGCTAAACGTGAATGTATTTATAGATTTGGGAAATCCCTCGATTCGACAATATGAATAACGCCGCCAATGCTGCGGCTACATTAATATCGGTTCGAATTTAGGGTTAAATTGATAAGATTTCACTTATTGCGTATGTAATTCTGTCAAATATGATCGTATTGAATAGATTTGGGTATAATATATTGCCGCCGATTCGGCGGCGATGGTGGTGGCCATGTTTATTTGACGGCGGCGGCGGCGGCGATTTGTTTACTTTACACTCGTCGATTCAAAAAAATTTATATCGCGGCAGTTACGGCAACAGCGTTAATCTCGCTTCGGATTTAGGGTTAAATTGATAAAAATTTCACTTATTGCGTGTGTAATTCTGTTAAATATGATAGCATTGAGTAGATTTGGGTTCCATCCTGACACTAACCTAACACTAACACCACTGTAAACCTGCTATGAGCAGAGTTAGAATTTCCGAGTTTAAACACTCGGTGTTAGGCCTAACACTGCTCCATGCATACCAACTTTTCGGCGCTAAACCAGAAATCCCGCCATAAACGCGGTTTGGCTCGCTAACACCGCTCCATGCATACGGGCCCAGAAATCCCGCCTTAAACGCGTTTTGACTCGGTAACACCGCTCCATGCATAAGGGCCTGGAGTTTACAAATGGCGGCGCCCATAGGGGGCTATTTCCGTTCCCGTTTGCTGGATTTTGGTGATTTCATTTCCCACCTCTATGGGTAGGAGTATTGTTTATGTGTATATATCTACATGCGTTAGTCTTAAGCCTCCCCGTGGGTGGGTCGGTATTATTTGAGCAAACTAGTAGGTAGCTACAATGTTGTAAAACAATAAATGTGTGTTGACTTTGTTGTGACACAAGTGGTTTTAGAGATATTTGACTTTTTCTCTATGAAGATTGCTCACTGTAGTGTATGTATGTTGACATCGACGCGCTGCGCGGCCGCCGAGTTGTCCCCGATCGCTGTGATTGGGAGTGTGCGAATGGTTTTAAATATCTCTACCCAAATCGCTTCTCATAGGCTAACGGTTGGGGGGATCGGGGAATCATTATTACCACATATAAAGGAAACCTTTCTGAATGTCATAGTTTTTTAATTTTGCATTTCTGCTGATTCGTTCGTTTGTGACATGCTTTCAAACATTTGCCATTGACAATGCATTGAGTTTGCCAGTACGCGAAGTGCAAAACGTCAGTTTTATTCAAAATTAATAGAAATCCAGAACCCTAACCGTATCAATTTAATATAATCTTTTTGGTAAAGATGTTTTATTTTATATGTGTGTCCATTCAGTTTGTTTCTAGGTGTTTGTGGTTTTAGAGATATTTCACACATTTTCTGTATTAATATGCTCACTGCCATTGCAATGCATTGAGTGCCGGTACCACATTGCAAAACGTCAGTTTTAATTCAAAATTAATAGAATCCAGAACCCCTAACCATATCCATTTAAAAGAACTTTATGGTAAAACATGTTTTCTTCTATGGATCCAATCAGTTTGTTTTCTAGGTGTGTGTTTTAGAGATATTTTAATCTTTTTTCCTGTATGAAATGATTGCTCACTATGCCATTGACAATGCATTGATTTTTGCCAGTACGCGTGGTTTAAAACCCCGGCGAGATCGCATCCCCTGCCGTGGCTTCTGCGCATGTGCGGAGTTTGTAAACATTGTGTATGTGCGCGCACCTCGGCTGCAGAACGAATACACACTGCCACTGCCACTATTAAAACTTAATAGAAATGCACAACCCTAACCGTATAAATTTAATATAATCTATTTGTTGAATATGTTTTCTATATGTGTACCAAGCAGTTTGTTTCAAAGTTGTGGTAAGTTTTTCGAGATATTCCAGTACTTTTTCTGTATGAAGATTGCTCACGGCCTTTGACAATGCACTGGCACTGACACTCAGAATATCCCAACTTTCACTATTATCTCTGTTTTTAATACTTTCAGCATAAATTGCTCTTAGGTTACATTAAATACTTCAGATCTTCCTCTTCAACCGCGCATTAAGATATTTTTAATCGATCCAATGAAAGCTTTTAAATTTATTTTACAAAAATAAATGCTTAGTCAACTGTCTTCATCCACGGGTGTTTGAAACGGGGGAGAATTTTACGCATGCGCAGACGATGTGCTTAAAATCCACGCATGCGCAGAAGCCACGGCAGGAGATGCGATCTGGCCGGGGTTTTAAACCACGACACCTGTCCGCGCAGTGCAAAACGTCAGTTTTATTCAAAATTAATAGAAATCCAGAACCCTAACCATATGAATTTAATATAATCTTGTTGGTAAACATGTTTTCTATGTATATTCCAATCAGTTTGTTTCTAGGTGTTGTGGTTTTAGAGATATTTAACTTTTTCTGTAGGAAGATTGCTCATAGCATACTAGATATTTAACTTTTTCTGTAGGAAGATTGCTCAGAGCATACTAGTATGCTATGAGCAATCTTCCTACAGAAAAAGTTAAATATCTCTAAAACCACAACACCTATCAGTGTGTTTCGAGGTGGTGTGGTTTTAGAGATATTTAACTTTTTCTGTATGAAGATTGCTCATAGCCATTGAGTTTGCAGTGCCACAGTGTGTTTATTATTGTGGTTACTATCGCCACAATGGCTGCACTTCCATTTAGCGTGACGTCAGTGCATATCCTGTATTCAATACTTTATTTCAGATTCAGCATTATGGTAGTTACATAAATTGATCCATAGTAGGTCGATATTTAAACAAATACAATACTAACCATTATCCAAATGTTGGTCTACATATAGTGGTACAGTAATAATATGGAAGTGGCTATTCATACGAGACCGCATGAATAGTCAGAGTGCTTATTAGTAGGCCCTATGGCTATGCTATGGGACTCCTTTACCCTGGTGTATCACCGTCGCGTGAGGGTTAGGATAACTTTGTTTGTTTGTTTTACATCCTAGCAACATTTACGGTCATATCAGGACAGGGTTTAGGGTTAGGGTTGTTTCATCTTATGATTAGGTTAAAGCTAGTCAGGTGATTATACATGTGTATATATACGGGCACTTTTTATTCATTTATTTTTCCTCCACTCTCGACCCTGCTCCCTCCACTCTCGACCCTGCTCCCTCCCATTCTCAGTTCCCTCCTCAAATCCTTTTTGATTCCTTTCCCCCCACTGCCTCCATCCATCCCACTCTCCATTCCTTTACTCACTCCACCCACCCTCTTAATTTAAGTTTTGTTGGGGGGAAATTCAGGGGCGGACGATTTTTCACTCACCGCCGGCGACAATCACAATCTTTTTTGCTATTTGGCCTAAGGTTTATGTAATTGATTAATAATGAACATATACACTAAAGTTTGTGCAATACACAATATTCACACGCATGCGCTGTGGCAACGTCCCCACAACCGTAGTGTTTGTTTTCGCTGTCAGATGTCGCATGCGTTGTGAATATTGTGTATTAATAGTGACTGACTAGTTTGGTACCCTCCTCACATTTTCAAAAGGGTCCAAACATGAAAATTATATTTTTCTTGGAAGCTCCAATGACCCAAAAGCAATAACTTTTGGAATTTTCTAAATATCCCAAATTTGACTGACATACGTGCATTTGAAAGTTTGTAATTTCCATGGCTTTTATGCGCTGTGGCAACGGGCCCACAATCGTAGTCTTCCTCGTCGCCATCAGATGTCGCATGTGGTGTGAATATTGTGTATTGATCAATAATGAACACAAAACTACAAATTGGCAGGTAATTTTATTTTTAGTAATTTTTTCTATGATGATCTACTGTGAACCCCTATTGACAACTTTAACAATTAAAGGCAACAACACAACCAATCACTCAGTAGACAACAACACATAGCCAATCACTCAGAATATTTCAGCAATTAAAACAAATCCTAAATCTAAAGACAACTTGAATTATTTCCCGTGTT
This sequence comes from Branchipolynoe longqiensis, assembly GCA_030323885.1. Lineage (NCBI taxonomy): Eukaryota > Metazoa > Annelida > Polychaeta > Phyllodocida > Polynoidae > Branchipolynoe > Branchipolynoe longqiensis. Next base: position 19,957 of record JASIRB010000445.1, read on the forward strand.
TCCAAAACTTGATAAAATCATTCAAATTATATATTTATTCTTTGGTGTATATCACATATCTATCACCTGTATAGATTAGATTACTGTACTGTCCTGAACAGACAGAAACTTTAGATATCTCCTGTGCATTTGGATAGAACACAATATTTCAGTACATACCCTAAAATGGAAGAAAGCTGGTTTCAAAAGAGTTAGCAAATTATTCATCACAAGTGTCCAGAGGATCACATTCTTCACACCATTATTCAAAATATCCAACTGATTACATTAAATAGATATTGTATGTCATGCGTACATCTTTGGGGGTCATTTTATAGTTATATTTTTCTTATTTTTATGTTCAGTATGAAGAGAAAACAGTAGTCAGCACTTGTTCTTGTATGTTACTCCATCTCTTCAGGATTTTTGATGTTTCTAAGAGATTAGCCACCAACCGCAAATCAGAGCCATTACATCTCATTTTGATACAAATGGCAAGGATTTCCAAGTAGTTACTTCTCTGTATTGTACCCAGAAGAGTTTGTGAAGTATGATTTTCCAGTGGTCTTGCCTAAACTGACATCTTGTATATAACCGTACACTGCTTGAAGGGATTGATCTAGAAACTGGAATAATATTAGGAGAAAGAAGTCATAATGTAATATCTAATATAAGTTTGGATTATTTAACAAAGCACGTTCCTCCCCTTTTATTGGAGGAGCAGTCACCATGGACAGAAACGTATCCATTTGGTAACAGGGCCCTAGCAGTATGTTCTCTGTGTTTACTATATTTTGGTGAGTATTATAGGTAGAAATATTCCAAATATTTTATGACAAACCCAGAAAACATACCTTAAGCAGTATTCGTGCAAATGCTATGCATTGAGAAATGCATAATACACCAAAATTGCCTATGGCTTTACCTATATTAATTTGGTCATTGCCTTTTAAATTACTAATCTTTATATTAATTTATAAAATTTTCAGTTCTAGCGGAAAAAATGTATGAAATAAAGATATGTATTGCCAGTTACATTAAAAATGGTCTGATGAAAAATTAAATCAACAATTTGTGTTTGCAGTTGGACGTTTCAGTTAGAATTTGTCAATTTGGAAAATTAAGATTTTAAAAAGCAATTGCCTTATCTAAACTTCACAATAAAGCCACCCATTGTGATTAATGTTGCTTCCAATATTTACACCACAAAGTCCTATATGTACAACTATGACTTGTTCAATGCCATTGTTACACTTCCAATATTATTTACAACACATATTTCTCTAGACCAGTTTATAATTCCAGCGGCATTGTGGGATGCGTACAAGCAAAACAAACCGAGACAAAGCATATGGCTCATGTTGAAGCAGTGGTGTAGCTATGGAATCTGTTAGTTTCAGCACATTTCACCGTGTGCGGTGGCAAAATCGGTAGAGCATGGCCCTCATGTGCAGGAGATTGGGAGTTTGTTTCCCGGTTGAGTCAAACCAATGACAAAATTGATACTTGTTACTTCTTAGCCTGGCACTCTGCATTAATAGAATAGGGCAAGGACTGGTTAGCTCATTGTCAGCATAATGGTGCCAGTGGCCTGATTTCCCAGTGGGGCAGTACTATAAAGTTGCCATGAGTGTGCACTGTCACAAGTCGGTAACCATGACCTTACATGTTGCCAGGATGTAAAACAACAACAACCAATCAATTCATCACATTTCAGCTACTGTTTGACAGGTAGAATACCAATTTAAAAAATATATATATATAATAAATTTGTTTTGCTTTGGACGCCGTATTCAGCGCATACGCAGGCGGAATTACAAACTCGTCGACTACTTCTGTGCATGGATATTGCTAACAACCACATGATCATTTCCAATATTATATACGGTATGACAGTAATTCTATTATGTCACTTCATCCTCTTAACCTACTTGGCATTGGCACATGGTTATTAATAATGACGCAACAGCAATCTACTTGGCACTCAAGAATTGTACTGTGGTTAGATATTAGAAGCAATCAAATCCCTAAAGTAAGTGGTGTATACATTCAATGCACAACCAACATGTTTAGTTGTTGCACATTGTTGTATTTAGGGTTACAGAACGATATATTTACCCGTACTGGTCCCCATTCCACAACTTCTACATATACATAAAACTTATTTCTCTCTGAGGGATGAAAGTGGCTTCCGTAAAAAAAAACGGAAATCAAACTGAGATTATTACACCGATGGTGAATTTCCACGAAAAAGCGAATTTTCTCCCATAGACTTAGCACTGTCAGAGAATCGCAGAAAAATTACTTGGGTTTTATGTTCTAGCAACATTTACGGTCATAAGAATGGGAATGGAACAAACCGACTGTTGTCATATACATCCTGATTCCATTGCATGTTGCTTAACATTAATCGGTAAATATAAGAAATCCGCGAAATCGCGGAGAACTTTCATCCCTGCTATCTAAGCACATATATAGACAGACACTGTTGTGTTTAACATTTTTTCATTCACAAATTGTTTCACCTCTGCATACCTATTGTTAACAACCACATAACCACTTCCAATATTTTATACAGTGTGACAGTAATTCTATTGTCACTTCATCCTCTTAACCTAATTGGCAATAGCACATGGTTATTAAAAATAACACTACAGCAATCTACTTGGCACTTCAAAAACTGTTTTGTGGTTTTATTGTAGAGGCAACGAGTAGCAATGGCAGATTAACCATTAGCCTGAGTATGCTTGGTGACTGGAAGGGAGGGGAGGCCTAGAGCATATGAGAAAATGGTTTAATTTAGACTACTAAAGCTCATCCTAGGGGCCTGGGTGACTCAGCCTAAAGGCCCAGGTGGTAGTTAATCTGCCACTGAATGAGATAGTTAAAGTAAGTTGTGTACACACTCAATACACAACAAAAACTTGCATTTGTTGCATATTGTTGTATTTAGGGTTACAGAACGGTATATTCACCCGAACTGGCCCTATTCCACCACTTCTAGCTACATAAAACTCCTGATTACTTACTCCCGAAGAGAATTATGTGAACCTAAGCTACACACTAGTGGATTCTGCTGCATCTGAAGCTGGATCAACATTTCCTAAATGAACTTCTTGCATCAATCACAAAGGACCAAAACAGGATCAAACCATGAGTTTTCGTGCACGCCGAAGACACCACCCATACATATTCCTACCTGGGAACTGCACTGAAGTGCCCCATAATTGATCTCTTACTGTATGAATAAAATTTCGTCTCCCACTACTTCTCAGTGCTTCCCGAAAGTCTCTCTGCTGCTCTACCCGTGCTCCCATTATCAATGTCAATGTGCGCTTATAGTCTAAATTTCTAGTCCATTCTGTTATACTAATTTTTGCTCCCTCTGCTTTGATTTCAAATGGATTTGTTAGCAGCATTATTCTCTCTGCTCTCTGCCAATCACCTGAATCTACAGCCTTTATGTGCTGAAATGCTTGCTCGCCACAGTTAAATATTATTCCATAGATTGTAATGTATGTAGGCGAACCGGGACACGCAGATAACCAGCATGGTATGGAATGTAACCAGGGACAACGGACGATGAATAAACGCCAGTCATGAACTAGATCTCTCCGTGTCGACTCGTATATTACATGGTGTCAGATGTGGGGTAGCTATAGCTATAACTTTCTGTGATATGAAGACATATGCCTTGATGCAAAGTTGTATCATGAAAAAATCACGATCCAAAAATTTGTCGGCAATGCGAAACACATTTCCCTACCGGAGCATTAAAACGGCAATAGGCGTACTCAAGGCAGCATTTGACTATATACATGTTAAGATGGGACATCTACACTGTTAACCATCCCGTATTTACCGGACAGGAAATGATGTACGATCTATTGTATCATGGTTCACAGCTAGGCGTCACGAATGTTTATTTACTCCTAAATGTGAATCAAGTCGTTGTTCATACATCACACTATTCAAATCAACAGTCACCCAAAGTGCCAATTGTTGGACTACAACATAAGTTTAATAAAGTATGTGAATTCTTAAGAACCTAGGCAGTTATCAGTTCCACTGAAATGGCAAAATAGGTACTGTATTTGTTACGCTGTTAAAAGTTGATGTGGTTATTGGGCTATTGAGAATGCATTACATATACAATTATCGATATGCGATAGTGGTCGAAACGTTAATATTTATAAGACTGATGTTACTATTTATAAGACTGATGTTACTATTTATGAGAATGATGTCACTATCTATACGAATGACATGCATAGTATTTAAGATACTCATTCACATATGGGATGAGTGTAGAGTCGCATATGTCATGTCTCAGTGCAACGTTGCATTCTTCATAGGGTTTGGAGGTGTTTAAGAGTTCATGTAATTATTTAAAATTAATGAAATCAATAAAACTAATGAAAGGAGGATGTAATGTATGTAGGCGAACCGGGACACGCAGATAACCAGCATGGTATGGAATGTAACCAGGGACAACGGACGATGAATAAACGCCAGTCATGAACTAGATCTCTCCGTGTCGACTCGTATATTACATAGATAACTACCTTTGATGCATAAAAATTAGAATAAACAGATTCTGGCCCATGCACCAATACTGGTTCCCTACCTACCGCATGGTCCACCCATACATGCCCACCTGGTCGGTGTCCTCCCGCATCTAATGATGAACTAATCTGTCTAATATATTTTAGAATTGTACGTGCTGCACATGAGTTGATATGAACTCCATCATCTTCTAATGCCCAATCTACTGTTGACCCTCTATTTCTATTCCCATTTATTATTACCTCCCGTGAAAGCTTTCGATGAATGTTACAAACATGAACATTGGAGTATTCCAAGTCTACAGCTGTGCTATTGATCACCCTGTTCAATACTTTGATATTTGTACCCTTGTTTCCCCTTCTTGGACTGGCAGACAGTAGCATTACTGGTAACCCTGTTCTTTCAGTAATAAGCATTACTACATCAGCTAAACTATCCTCTACTGATTCAGGAGTAAACTTGCTCTTTGACTTCCAATAGGTTTCATCTGCATTATTACCCCCAACCCATAATGCTACTTTATTAAAACAGCCTTCCATAGATGGATTTGAAAAAACCTTTTCACATATCAATTGCTTTAATCCCTCTACTCTTAACCCACCTTTCCCAATAAAAATAAATTGCCTGGCTTGTACCTGTTGCTGCACGCTCCAGCCTTGTGACCTGGCTGTCACCTACCAACAGAACCTACAATATAAACATAGACAATCTGGTAAATAGAATGGAGTCAATGTCAGGAGAACTCAATTTTAGAATGCAATAAAAAGTGATGTCAAAATGTCATGAAGGAAATGTCATCCCTAATTTTGAGTACAGCCGTTACATGGCAGATGGACTATTCAGAGACAAAGAACAAATATAGCAGGACATGCTTGTGACCACTTCTTCATGCAATGCACTACTAACGCAGAATGATATACATTCAGTTTAATATTTACTAATATAATATTACAGATCACACTCGGCAGCTTTGTCTTTCTTTGTTTGAAACCTTTTGGTACATTTTTTATTGTATTTATATATTGTGTATTGTAATAAAAACATGAACTTTTCTTGTGAGAGGTGAGATGTGGTGTTTTTTATACTTTGTATGTGTGAATTAAACTGTTCACAAATCTCTGTGTTGTTTGCTCTCAATCCCTTCACCCGCTCTGACTTAAATGCATCCCCACAAACATGTGTTAAGCTATGAAATATATCATGCCAGAAGCGTACATTCCTGAAATAAGATGGCTCTCTGTTCAAACAGTACTCCGATAAGCCACAGGCAAAGTCATAGAAAATATGACTCGGGGCATTAGGAAGGAACTTGAGAACTGATGCAAAAGGATCTTTTCTTCCCTCAGACCCTGGCATCAAATGAAAACCGTAGCAATGCCCATGGAGTGGGCAAAACCACAGAAACATATGTGAGAAGCCACCTGTACCAACTAATGGAAAATGTTTATTACATGCCTCTGTGCTGGGAATGTCATCAAAAATGCCCTGCTTCTTTCTACCCTTTGTCTCTGCTGCATACTTAGGTAATTGTCTAACTTGTTCGCCAGATGCAGTAAAGTAGTAGGCTACTCCCAGGGAAGGGTCATAGGAACCAGGAATAAGTTCTGGCACCTCAGTTGGCTCATCTAATTCATGGATATTTAGCACAGACTGTGCCATGCCCTCCAATAACTCACTAACTAGCTGTCTGGACTCTGATTGGGAGGCAGCAACTACAACCTCATATACTTCCTTGCAACACACTGTCCTAAGCCTTTCAACCT